>JAODAL010012722.1:0-94274 GCA_025379985.1 Phyllomedusa bahiana
GTTTTTTTTGGGGGGGTTTAAATTTGCACATTTATTTTTTATTAATAATTAAATATTTATTTTATTTTTTCTACATTTTTTTCATTTTTTTTTACTTTTTTTATTGTCATATGAAGGGTTAACTATTTTACGGGTTTTTTTTGTTTTTAATGTATTCATATATGCTAATACATTAGACTCTGTGTCAGTAGACACAGGCAGCAGTCAGGGCAGCACACAGTCTGCCTTGACTGCAGACTTGTTTTTCAGACATCCCGGGGGCTACTTTAGGTCCCCAGGGCTGGACTGTTCAATATCTCCGCTCCCATCGGCACCAGTTTTCCCCAGTCACCCGATAGAGCAGAGGAACGCCCTTTGATTATGCCGCAGTCACGGACCGCAGCAATCAGAGGGTTAAGCTCCGGTTATCGGAGGTTTCCTCCACTTCCCAGCCTTTACAGAGACTGTTCTGTAAATTACAGCTCTCTTCCTAGAGCAGCTGTGTAGCTGGGAGCTACAAAACCCTTGCACCTCTCAGAGGAGAAAAAACCCTGCCCACCCAACGCCTATAGTTGGTGGGTGGTTAAGGAGTTAAAATGACCAGACTGTTCACTTTTATGAGATTCATTTGTAAGCATATATTCCAAATGTTTTACATACCTTCACTGAACGGCCATGAAAACTGTTTGATTACCCTATAACGTTTGCTCCTGCACTTCCATGAACTGCGTTTTCTGTTTATTTTTATAAAGGATCATCGACCTTTATCAGCGAGAGAAAGACGGCGACTGAAACAGTCCCAAGAAGAAATCTCAATCTCTGGTAAGATATGAATATGCTCGTGACTGTTATCCAATGTTACAGTGGATTATTTTATTTGTATGTCACTAGGGCCAGTATGTAGGGCAAATCGTGCTCTGTACTGAAACAAAAGTTCAGCAATAGTTAAAGGGAGTCTGTCAGCTGGTTTATGCTGCCCAAATGATGGGCAGCGTGAAATGACTGCAGGTTACCTGGTCTCAACCGTGCCCTAAAACACTGTGGTGTTTTAGGGTAAAGCGCCTGGTGAAGGTGGGACGGGTACAGGGAGAATCTGCTGCGGCCCGAGGAGATGAGTCTGTTGTGGAGTTTCTCCCCGTCCCCTCTGCTAAACTGACAGGCTTCTTTCTACAGGCAAACATAGGAGAGAGCTGTCCGTTTAGCTGAGGGGTGAGAAAAGCCGCCCATCAGACATATCTTTTCTTGCCAACACATCATCTTCCTGTACCCGGCCCGACTTCACCAGGTGTTTTACTCTAAGGGTATGTTCACACGGCATAATTGCAGCACGCATTTCGCCACGTATTCGCGCCTCAATACACCCGACATGCGCCCCACAATTGTGGTAATTCATAGCTCAAGTATGCCCATCTCCCCCGGTGTACAATACGATTGTATTGTACGCCGGGGGAGAGAAGTGACAGGTCACTTCTTCGCGCCACTGATCATGAAAGTGAATGGGGCCGGCCGAGGGCTGAACAGCACGTACTTCTAAAACACATGCCGTATTGCGGCGCGTACAGTATGCGCCCCAATACGGCGTGTGAACATACCCTAAAACTTTGCAGCGTTTTAGGGCACAACCCGTATTGTTGGGTTACTGTTTCACGCTGCTCGTTCCTTTAAGTAGTTCCTTTAAAGGGGTTGTATCATTTCATTAAATGGTCTTCAGAATAAGGGGACAGTGAAAACAAGCCACTTTGCAATTGGATGTAATTTGCAAAGCTGTTTTGTTTTCACATCTGCCTTATCTTCTTTTGTGTAAACCACAGCTCTACTAATTTAAAAATTCTGTTCGATCCCCCCGTCGTATTTACGGGAAAGTGCATTCCCCGCCTCTCTCACTCAGAATAAGGAGTCGGCAACATTTCACTCTGCACAGCCACAGTTCCACAGTAACACTGCAGCTGCTTCTACAGTCGGAAAACAGCAGAATTGTGCTCGGTGCCTAAGATCTTTGCTGCTCTGGATGAGTTCATAGAAGACTGGATTCAACTGTAACAATCCCTCCCCTGGGGAGGAGAAGAGATCAGTGCTCTGAGTTCATAGAAGACTGTGTAGACTGGGAAAGCAGGCCCGTGGTATGTAAAACAACAGCTCTTACAAAATAAGACTGCATAGGAGAGGAACAACACAGTGACAAGTGGACCAGAAGAAGGGGGGGGGGGCACACTTACTCGGGAGCGAGCATGAACAGTGAAGGGGGATAATGTCATCCCCCTTCAGTTTTGAAACACCCCCTGGGGGGAAGAAACGCCCCTGGATTTGATGACTGAGAAAAAAGAAAGTAAAAATGAAACACACAAACTGATGAAGTGATAAATCCCCTTTAAGTGTTTGAACTAGCTAAATTTCTATCAGGTATTGACTGAAATATCTTTAAACCATTTATTCACCTGGCTGGACCATGTCATGGAGGCTTTTAATAAGAAAATATCATAGGACCTTCAATGCACCCTTTGTTTAAAATTTTTTCTTAAAAAAAAATTTTAAATACCCCGGGATTTCTGGGCATTTTTCACCTTTGGTTTTCTGGGGCAGTTTTTTACATTAAAATGAAGAAAGAAAAACTTTTTGGGGTTCACTGCCCCAAAAAGAAAACCATTTCTTTCTTCATTAAAAAAAATAAAGGAGTTTTCCCGGAACAACAGCAAAAACCCCCCAAATTAGTATAGGTGCAAGGGAAAAACAAAACCCCCAAAATTCACACTAAAAAAAAAACAGTTTTATTTAACAATAAAAAAAAAAAGGGGCCCCCCTTTTTAAAAACCCCCAAGAGAAACATACGTTGGGATCCTTGCCTTTGGTGCTGGACATCTCTACAGGGTTTTTAAAGATTCATCTAAAACTGATTTTTTTAATAAAATTTGGAAAATATTGTTTTTTTTTTTTTTCTATGTGATAAGTTTTCTGTTTTTTGATCAAGTTTATTTATTAAAAGCTCAATATAATTAATTTAATCCAAGGGACTTGAGCAACCCTTTTAAAGTTATTTTTTCTGGCACAATTTTTTATTGGCATTTTTTTACTTTTTTTTCTATGGCAATAAAAGGCCTTTTCTGCGGAAATTTTTTTTTTGAAGTATAAAAAACCGTACAAAAAAAAAATTTTTATCTTTCATAAATTTTTTTCTAAAATGGACTGTGCGTAAAAACCTAATATAGTTAATTTTTTCTTTCCCGAAAAAGATCCCACTTTTATTTCCCTTGAAAATTTTTTTCTTTTTTTTGTTGCTTTAAATTCTGAAACATAATAAAATGAACTGATATTTTTTATACCATGCTGGTTAATTTATGTGCTTTGTCCATGTATTTATTTCAAATTTGACTAATTGTGTTGGAGCTAAGCTACATACTAAATTAAACTTTGATTTGTCTCCTCAACCCAATGCTAGAATGATTTCCTGCCCAAAATGTCAGGCACCCAAAACAAAACTGACACATGAAGTCTGGAGTTTACTAGAAGTCCAAAAGTTCTGGCAATCCATCAAAGACTTAATAAACCAAACATGGGGCATCAAATTAGCATTAGATCCTTGATTGCTTTTATTTAATGCTATGGAGAGGGATACAAGAGCCCCCGCTATGTTACATGTTATTCTGTTGGTGGCAAAGTGCTGTTTACTAACTAAATGGCTTCAGGCTTCTGTTCCGTCTGTCTCAGAGTTGATTGATCAAATTAAACTTTACCTTTACATGGACAGAGTGGAAACTGAAAGGCGTTATAAAGTAACACTTTATTTGTAAATTTCTTAGCACTCAGGAAATAGATGAACTGATGATATCCTTTTGGTATACCACCTGGTCTCCTACTGCAAATTTGGCATGGTCATTGGGACCTTTAAAACTGCATTGACCGGTGAATGTTTTTCATTACTGCATTTTCATTTACTTCCACAGCTAGATCTATTAGGATAGACACAATTGTTTTCAGAAACTAACCACAAGTAAGTTTAAAAGGAACCTGTCACATAGGTTATGTCCCCCTTGCTGAGGGCAGCACAAGCTAGTGTCAGACCTGCTGTTCCCATACCTGTGCCCCTTATTCTGTAAGATGCAGCAGTTTTAGAGCATTTACCCCTCAAATCTTATTCATGAGCAGGTATTAGCCCCGCCCACCCAATGCTAGCCCCACCCACTGACAGTTATTCACATGTTTCTACTTATTCAAAGTAATAGGTTTATCAGTTGAGGTGGGCGGGGCTAGCATGAGGGGGGTGGGGTTTGAAAAAACGGACTCTCTTCATGACTCTTTTCTGGCTGAAAACTTCAGATTTGTGCACTAAATACTCGAACTCCAGCATCTTACAGAATAAGGGACACAATGCTGGAAACAGCAGGTCTGACACTAGCTTGTGCTGCCCTCAGCATGGGGGCATAATCTATGTGACAGGTTCTCTTTAAAGTGGGAGAGAAGGATGTTCTTTTGTTGGCTTATAAATGATCTCCTGCTTTATCAAATTCTTTAAACATGTCTTTATTGTAGACTTGAGCAGTTGACAAGTAATATACCGTAAGGAACACAATAAACCAAGATAAAACTGCATTGTCCACAAACGGACTTTAACAAGGTAAACAAAACTTTTTGGGATATTAACCGATTTTCAAAAAGTAAAAAAGGCAGCTTCACATACGTAAGAAAGTTTTGGCGACGGGTCAATGATAATGTTAGGAGCACAAGCGGGGGAAACCAGGGGGTCCCCAGAGCAATTTCTTTGCAATAAAACGGGGATTCAATCAGTCTCAGTTCACAAGCACAATTAAACTTTTCTAACTACTTCATCAATAGAAGGAGCCTTAATTCTTTATGTATACTTTTTAATGTTTCCAAATTCAATTTTAAAATTTACTGTTTGGGGATTAATGAATCATTTGCAGTGTTTATGAAGCGATATTAGCAACAACTGATATTGTATCTAATGAATATCCTACCTAAACAGAGAATTTCTTTTTGATTGTACTGTGTGAAAAAACATTTAAAAAGATTGCAAAAAAGGAAAGAAAGTTTCATAGTTTGTAAGGCCGAAAAAAAAACGAGAGTCCCCTCCTTCAGCCGTTTTGGGTAAGGGGTTGATCCAAAAGGCAAAAAGCCCCAATGATAAAAACCAATTGCCCCATTTTAGGGGAAAAAATTCCCCTTTTGACTCCTTTTGGGGAAAAAGGAAAAAATTCCCCGGATCCCAAAGAAACCCCCCCCCAGAAACCTAGAAACCCAAAAACCGGTTTTATTATTAAAGCTCCAGAAATGCAATCCAAAACCCTTTTTAACCTGTCCCGTGAATTCACCATTACAAGTTCCTCTGGGGGAGGTTCCCAGTCTCACTGCTCTTTCAGTAAAAAAATTCCCCCCTTTTTATTTTTATGTAGAAAACTTTTATTTTCCCAAAGATGAAGAGGATGGCCCCCCCTTTTTCTAGATACAGCTCTTTGGGGAAAAATAAATTTTTTGGAAATCTCTAAAATTGACCTTTTATTATTTAAAAAAATTTTAATTTTGCCCCCCCCAAGCCGTCTTTTCTCTAAAAAAATTAAACCCAAAACCTTCTAAACTTTTGGGGTTTTTGTAGTCCAAAACCCCGTTTTCCTTTTAAAAAAAAATTTTTTTGCCCCTTTGTACCTGTTCAAGCCCCTACAATTTTTTTTCCTGGTTTCACTGGTGCCCAAAAATTACACAAAAAATTCCATGTGTTGGTTTAACCCGTGACTTGTATAATGGGAGAAAAAATTTTCTCATCATGTGTATTTTTTTTGCCCCCTTTTAATGCAAACCCCCTGATCCTATTTGCCTTGGAAAATGCTGTCCGGGCCCTGGCTGCCACAATTTAAAAATTTTCTGGGCCACCCCATTCCCCAAATCCTTTCCCTGTCCCCTTTTTAACCCCGGGGCCCTTTTTTCCCTTTTAAAAAGTAGTCCCTGTAATGGGGTTTTTCCTCCCCCCTTTTCATAACCTTTCTTTTTTCTGTTTTTAAATATCAGCCTTTTCCCTGCCCAAAGGGGCCCCCAAATTATCCCGATCCCTTTGTAATAAAACAAAACCTCTATTTTGTTGAATTTCTTTTCAAGCTTTTATCGTCTGCAAAGATCGATATTCTTTAAAATTTGAAAAAAAATTTTTAAAACCCAAAGGGTTTAAAGATCAAATAATTTTTAAAAAGATTAAAAGTTAATTAAGGTTTTTCCCAATTTAAACTTAAAAAAAAAAAAAAACCCTTTTTTTTTTTTTTTTTAAAAAACCCCAAAAAAAAAAAAAACAAAACCAAAAATTTTTTTATTTTTTTTTTAAAAAAATAAAAAAAAATAAAAAACCCTTTTTTTTTCAAAAAAAAAAAAATTTAAAAAAAAAAAAAAAAAAAAAAAAAAAAAAAAAAAAAAAAAACAAAAAAAAACAAAAAAAAAAACAAAAACAACATAAAAAAAAAAAAAAAAACCAAAAAAAAAAAAACCAAAAAAAACCTCAAAAAAAAAAAAAAAAAACCCCAAAACCCAAAACCCCCCCCCCCCCCCCCTTTAAAAAAAAAAAAAAAAACCCCCAAAAAAAAAAAAAACCAAAAAACCCCAAACCCTCCAATTTTTTTTTTTTTTTTACCCCCCCCCCCCCCCCCCCCCAAATTTTTTTTTTTTTTACCTTATCAAAAAGCTTTGAAAAATCCAGAAAATGAAAAAACCAGTTTCCTACCCCGATCCCCGTCTAGCACTGATTTCCCCATAGAAACTGATAGATTAGTCCCCGATAGGACCCATCCTTCAAAAACCCATTCTGGAAAAAGGCGTTATACTTTAAATTTTTAGTGAGATAAATTTCCCGGATTGCAAACTCTTGGGAAAACCCTTTAAACATTTTTCCCCCCCAACGATGTTCAAACTTACCGGCCCAAAAGTTTTTTCCGGGGGTCACTTTTTGACCCCTTTTTAATATCGGCAACCCCATTTTCTAGCACCAAACCTTTTGGGACATAACCCCCTTATTAGACAGTCCAGTAAAAATTTTAAAAATTTGGGGGCCCATCTATAACAAACACTTAAATCCCCTTTGGACAAAATTTGGGTTTTGCCCTCTGGACCCGGGGATTTTTTTTTTAATCTTCCTGAGGCCCGGGGGCTTCACTTTTCCCGGGTTGGAAAAGAAAAAAATTTAAGTTGGAGTTTACCCCATCTCCCCCTTTTAACAGGAAGGGCATCCTCCTCTGTAAAAACAGTGGGGAAAAAAAAAAGTTTTAAAAAGTTTGCTTTTTTTCTCATCTTCTCTTTCTGCCCCTGCCCTCATAGTTTTCCCAAAGGGAAACCCAAAAATTTTTTGTTTTAATCTTTTTTCTATTTATAAATTTTAAAAAATATTTTGGGGTTTGTTTTACTTTCAAAAGCGAAAAAGTCTTTCCCTCCCCCGCTTCGCTTCCTTTAAACTTTATTTTTCACACTTTAATTTTTTTTTATAGCTTCTTGTGCCTCTTCATGCCCCCTGTTTTTTGTAGCTTAAAAAGGGTTTCTTTTTGTTTTTTTTGCCTCTTTTAAAACCCTGTTTTATCCACAGGGGGGTTTTTTTTTTTTTTTAATTTTTTTTTTTTACCATAAGGGTTTTACCCTTTTCACAGTGGGGGGCCTAGGATGTTTTTTTAAAAATATCCCATTTATTATTGGTTTTGCCATATTTAAAACACATTGTCCCAGTCAATAGGTTTAAAGGGCCCCCCTAAAAACAGAAAAAATTAGCCTTCCCTAAAAATTTAATGTTATTTTTTTGGGTCCTTGGGCAAAAAAAATCTATTGAAGGAAAAAAGGAAATTTTTTAAAAAAATTAAGGTTTACTTTTCCCTGGTTTCCCCCTTTAACCCTTAAAAACCCTTTGGGGTTTCTCCCGTTTAGGTCTATTAGTCAATTTTAAATCTTGAAGGGGCCCCTTTTCCCTTGTCGGTTTTTGCACCATTTGGCAAAGGGAATTATCCAAAAAAATTAATTTAAAAAAACCTGTTTCCTTTTTTGGGGAAACTACAGGTTTCAGATTCTCCCAAATTTAAAGTCGGATAGTTTTAAAATCGCCCATAATAAAACCTCATTCTGATTAAACCGCCTCACTATTTTGCCCGGGGGAGTACAACTTTCCTTTGGGCTTTTATATTTGGGGGCCTATAAAAATGGCCCTAATTTGTATTATATTTTATTTTTTACCCCCCATGTATATTTTTTCCCATAAAAGATTCCCCATGTTTTTATTACCTGTTTCCAAATTTTTTCCCCAGTATTGGGTTCAGAAAGGGTTTTTTCATAGGGGAAAGACAAACCCCCCCCTTCCGGTCTTTTTCGATCCTTCTAAATATTCTGTAACCCGTAAGTTAAACCGGGCCCCGTCGTAGCTCTCCCTTTCCAACCCGTCTCAGTTATCCCCCCTATGTCATAAATTTTTTTTCACTATTAGTAATTCAGTTCATTTATTTTTGTTGGTCAGCTCCCGGGGATTGGCACATGCAATTTTTGAGATTTTTTTAGTTTTTTTTTTCCCTTTTTCCCCCGGGGTTTTTTTTAAAATATTGTACACCCCCTCCCTCCAAATCCACCCACTGTTTTTTTCCTAATTCCCCCGCTCTCTATCTTTTAAATCTTGGGACGTATATTGTGTTTGGTTTTCCCCCCCCCCCCCATTCCCCCCAGTTTAAAAAAAACCCCCCAACCCTTTCCCATCCATTTTGTCCCCCAATAAAAGGGTTCCCCTCCCCCTTTGGGTTCCCGCCCGTCCCCTTTGCCCTTTGAGTCTTTAGCCAAGGGGCGAAGTTTACCCAGTTCCCAAAAACCCCAAAAACTCTTTTCCCACACCAATTTTTGAGCCACTTTTTTCACCTTCTAATCTTCCCCCTGCCCCTCTGGTGTGGGCCCCCCGGGAAAAGGAAATTTTTTTGAAAAAAAAAACCCTGGAGGCCCCTTCCTTGAGCTTTTTGGCCCAAGTTTTAATTTAAATCAAATTTTTTTGGCACTCCCCCTACCCCAAAATTTTTTCAATTTTGGGGCCCAATTTTAAACCCTGACACCCGGATTCCACCAGCCCCACCCCGCAAACCCGTCCAAACCCGAATCGCGATATGTCCCAACCCCGGGGCCCCGGTAAAAAAACATACTGTTCCCACGAACCCGGTCCCTTTTGCAGATTTTCCCTGTCTGTGCCCCTAATAATGGAGTCCCCAACGTGAAATGGTAATAAAAAAAAAATAAACTATAACCCCCAATTTCATCAACAAAACCAGGGAAAAGGAAAAATCATAAGGGGTTGAAATAAATATCCTAAAACAAAAATACAAGTGCAGTAACTATATGCTAAAAAGAGCAACTGACTTGTGCAAAGGGAGAGAGGACCCTGCAAACAAAAAAATTTAAAGGGGCCCAACACCAAAGCTATTTTCAAAAACCTGCACTTTTTCTTCAGGGGAAGGGCATGCCTTAAAGGTTTTTTAGTCTACTTTTAAAACAGTTTAAAAATAATTTAAAAAAAGCATGGGAAAAAAAATGTTTTGGGTAAAAGGGTTTCCCCAACAAGTTTTAAACAAAAAAAAAAAAAAAAAAAAAAAAAAAAAAAAAAAAATCAAAAAAAAAAAAAAAAAAAAAAAAAAAAAGGCCCCCCATCTGTAAGCAAAAAAGGCAAAGGCTTATGTCATTTTCCCCCCACAAAATTTCCCCCGGCCCCGATCCGCAGCACCAAGGAGAAAAATACAAAGCAAATAATGATTTAGTTTCTGCTTTTTATCCCCTCAGAGAAGTTTTTCCAGGGGCCAAATGAAAATATAAAAAGGACTAAAATTTTTCCTTTTTAAAAACGGGTTTAAAATTTTAAAAAATTTAAAATTTACGAAACGTCTTTGTAAATTGAATTTTTCTTTTCCCCCCCCCTCTCAAGGGCCATCCAAAAAAAAAAGGGGCCCCCCAAGCAGGTTTACATGGGGGGAAACATTAAAAAACCCCAGTCAGTTTTTGCCCGTCCAAGAGGTGAGTTCTTTTTTCTAATTTGGGGTTTAAAAAATCTATCTATGAACTGGTAACACAATTATATAAATACCATAAATATTGGTAATAAATATATGCAAAAAATACCGAAATAATACCAATACAGTAGATAAAAAAAAAATTGATAATATTTTTTGGTACATAATTAAAAATTAAACAAAAATGATTGGAAAATTAAAAAGAAAAATCCTGCTAAAATTAAACACCCAATATGAAATGCACATTGTAATCCCAGAGAATACCACTATATGATTACATACTTATATATAATAATTAATAGCATGATGACCAAAAATTCGTAGTACTAAAGTTAGAAAAATGTATAAGAAATGATGAATACTTAACCCAGATAACACAGAAGGCAATCACATGGGAATGTACAGCCCCAACGCACGTTTCGCTTTCGCTTTTTCAAGGTGTATCATGTGATTTCCTTCTGTATTATCTGGGTTAAGTATTCATTATTACATTATTTCTTATATATTTTTCTAACTTTAATACTATGAATTTGTGGTCATCATGCAATTACTAAACATGTATGTATTTAATCATGTAGGGGTATTCTCTGGGTTTATAACGTGCATTTCATATTGGGTGTTGATTTTTAGCATCATTTTTCTTTCGAATTTTCTGATCCTCTTTGTTTAATTTTTAATTATGTACAAATAAATATTATACATTTTAATTATCTATTGTGTTGATATTGTTTCAGCATTTTATATTTTCTCTAATGGAGTTAGAAAGGCCATAATGTTAGGAAATGATAGTGCGCTGTATTCGTTTTCCTTTTTGACAAAGTTAACTGATCTCTTTTATCTTATGTAAATCCAATGGAGAAGAGTCCATTTAAAAATGCATCCAGTGGACGATTAGATGATTGTCCCTGGGTCCCACTCCTATTACACAGCTGAATTTTTTGGAAAAAAACTATGGCCAGCCAAAGGAAATGTGGTGTTACTGGTGGTTACTGATGAATTGCTGTTCATGTACTACATTGACAGCCCAGGCTCATGGGGATGGCAGCTACTTGTACAGAACTGCTCTTCATTCTGGCTCATAGATGGAAATTCTAAGCAGGGACTCTTATCTAGGATGCTCATATTCCCTAAACAGCCAGATGTTGTCTTTAGAAAGCAAACCCCTTTAAGTTATATATTGTGTTCTCTTAAGCAATCCAGTTCAAACTAATTAAATTTAGGTTTCGCAACTAAGATTATCCAAAGCAAACAGTTGTCCCAAGATTAAGTATAGATTCGGTATGAAAGTTCTCTGTTCGATCATGTAATACAAACCAGTTTTTAATTGGAATAATTTATAAATCTGCTCCTTTGTCAAGATATTGTTGGTACATGCTTGTTATGGCACCAACACCCTTTGGTCTAATTTTGATTTCCTCCTAGGACATCCACCTCCTATGTTCAGCCAGTGGATAGACTCAGTAGTGCAATCCCACTGTCCACATCCTCTTGTACACAGGCAACAGAGGGATTTCTGTTCTTGTGCAGTCCAGCCAATAAGATTTGCTGCACTAGAATTATTTTTTTCTGACAGGAACTCTATTAGGTTATTTAGGAACTAAAAGAAGTGTCAACCGTAATAATCAGACAACTTATAAAGGCTATCCCTTCCTTATTACCACTAGTTAGTGAGTTACAGAGTTTTAAATGGAAATTATTCTAATACGCTTTTGCTTTATAAAATAATGTATTTTTTTGTTTGCTTCTTAATCAAGCAACTCATAGAACATCATGTTATTTTTTTGTATGTCCGTTTTTGTATTCTAACCAAAGCATGTTTTCTTAATAAAGAAAAGGCGACATTCTGTGCATGGAGTTTATACTGGGGATGATCTAAACTCCTCTACCATTTCCATGGACAAGTCTGAAAGAGATTGTAAAGACAGGTAAGGACGAAGCAAAAATGACCATTTAGTTTGGGATATCTAACCTCATGAAGCAATATTACGTCAAAAGAGAATTCCTAGGAAAATGTTTGGATTTTTTTTTGTCATATTTATTAGCAATATACAGTCAAGTCACATTGTTATGACCAGCAGCTAATATCCTGAATAACTGCAGTGTGCAGCACAGACAGCAGCCAGTCGGGCTGGGAGTGACTTAGTAAGGTCCTGGTATGGTGTCACCGGTATCTGGAGCCATGATGACTGTAGTGCATCCCACAGCTTCTGGAGGGGGAAAGATCCATACAGTGGACATTTCTAGCCGTGTGACATGTCACTTTGTCTTGCTGAAAGATCCCATGTACCTGATGTGCAAGGATGTAATCATACCCAAATCACTTGAGTCATTTCCTCATGGATGAGTGGGTGCAGAGAAAGCCACAAAAACATTCCCCAAACCATAATGCTGTCACTTATCACTATTCTGTGTATTATTACATATTTATGTCTCTGTGCAAAATTCTTTTTCCATTCTTTTTTCTGTTTTAATTAGTGTGGTCCAGGGACAAAACGACAGGTAGGCATAGGAAGGCGAACACTTAGGTCGCCCACCTATGCCTGTCAGGAAGGGGGAGCAAGGATGTATGGAGTAGGCTCAGGAGCTCCATATATGGTGAGTTACAGCCAGCACCTGCCTTCAGTGGACTGTAGCAGAGAGCTCAGATCCCGACCATTTAACTACTTAGATTCCATGGATAACAGGGTTACAACCGGCAGTCACAGCACCCAGGAACCTAGTGAATGCTCCCAGGCCTGCCATCTTTCAGCCCCTATTACACCTTGGCAGAGGTAGGGTGTAATAGAAAAGGTGTAACGGCACACTATTCTGCTATATATTGGTACTGCAGAATAGTGTATGTGTTCGCACTGTCTAGGAGACTAAAATTACAAATTGTTTTGGGTCCCTTTGCCTCCCCAATAATTGAAATAAAAATTTACCACAAAGTCCAAGGTATCCAAAAATGGTACCAATAAAAACCACACTTCAGTCCGTAAATAACAAGCCCTCATACAATTCCATAGATGGATAATAAAAAAAGGTTTTGGTTTTAGAAAATGATGCTGCTTAGCAAAGTAAAAAAAATATATAATTGTAATCATACTGAACTACAGAATAAAGATAACATGTCATTAGTACCAAACCTGCATTTGTGTTTTTTTTCCCATTTCACCTAATTTTTGAGGAGTGTTATAGGGACGCCCTTGGCCATAGTTGCCTATGGCTCCAAGATGCCCAGCCCTAGTGTGATCTCTTTGCCCATAGAAACTATGGGCAACATGTATGAATCCTGGAGCTGACAGGCCAGTTGTAAATATCTTTAAAGGGGTTTTATCATTTCATTAAATGGCCTTCAGAATAAGGGGACAGTGAAAACAAGCAACTTTGCAATTGGATGTCATTAGCAAAGCTGTCTTGTTTTCACAGTATTCCTTATCTTCGTTTTCTGTAAACAAACTTCTCCAGTGCTGGTCAGATAGTCGGATCCCACCTCCTTGCATTTCATTAGCTGAGGGCTCTAATAATTTACATTCTGTTCGGCCCCCCGGACAGCCATATTCACAGATCTTGCATTCCTGCCTCTCACTCAGAATTAGGGGCCGACAACAATTTCACTCTATACAGCTAGCTGCCTCCTCATTGACACTGCAGCTGTCTCTATAATCAGAAAACAGCAGAATTGTGCCACGGTGCCTTAATGCTCCTGCGTGTAAGGGGCCGACAAAAATTTCACTCTATACAGCTAACTGCTCCTCATTGACACTGCAGCTACTGCTACAATCAGAAAACAGCAGAATTGTGCGTCGGTGCCTTATGTAAATATGAAGGGAGATGGATCTGTGCTCTGGATGGATTCAACTGTAGCAAACCTCCAGCTGTGAGAGATGAATGCTGAGTTCATAGAAGACTGTTTAGACTGAATGCAGGCCTGTGGTATGTAAACGGCTATTACAAAATAAGACTGCATAGGGAGAGGACAGTGATATGTGGAGGGGGGACACATTGGAGCCAGCATGAACAGTGAAGAGGGGATGATGTCATCCCCTTCAGTTAAGAAACACCCAGCTGAGAGGGGAAGAAACGCCCCTGGATTTCAGGAAGTGAGAGCATCAAGCTTCAAGAGAACAGCCCAACTGAAGAAGCGATACATCCCCTTTAAAGCTGTGTAGAATGCGCTAGAATGTATGAAGCTGTTCTTCTGCAGGTCATACATACAGGGCAGTGTAGACCCAATACCACAAGTCTGGCTCAGGCACCACCTTTACCCTGGTCTGGCTGTTCTTCTGCAGGTCATACTTTACAGGGCAGTGTAGAGGCCAATACCACAAGTCTGGCTCAGGCACCACCTTTACCCTGGTCTGGCTGTTCTTCTGCAGGTCATACATACAGGTGCAGTGTAGAGCCAATACCACAAGTCTGGCTCAGGCACCACCTTTACCCTGGTCTGGCTGGTCTAACTGTTCTGGGCCTAGGTTTGGCGTAAAAAAATCATAAATGTGTCAAATTTCTAGAATGGTGCGCCCCGCCCCCAGAACGGCCAATCTTTGGGGCGCATTAAAAATGTGTATGCGCAGTCGCTATCCGCTCCAAAGTTTGGAATGTAACTATTCATACATCTGTATGAACAGAAAACTGGCACAGCCCCGTTCATACATGTCGCCCTATGTTTACATTTCTAAGGTTATGTCTTCGCAGCAGAGGTTTCCCATCAGATTTTCAGTGGTTTGAAACCGCTGAAAATCCGCCGGAAAAACTTCCACGTAGACTTTAATACAAAAAACGACCTGTAGTCTACAAAAGTCGTTTTTTTTTCTACTTTTTTTTGGATGCTGGCAGTTTTTGAAACATGTTGTAAAATCCAACGGGCTCCAGCAGAAAATTTTACTATTGAAGTCTATGTAAACCGCCAGATGGTTTTTGGACTGTTATTTTGGGCGGTTTTTGGACAGTTCTGCTTAAAAACTGCCAAGGTATTAAAACAAGATATATGAATTTTGCATACATTAAAAACTGCCCACAAACCATCCATAAAACCTTGCCAAAAACCTCAACAAAAAACTAAAAAAAACACCCAAAAAACATGTCGGAAAAACCCAACTGCCTTAAGCAAAAAACTGACAAAATACTCAGGTTCAAAGCGGTTTTTAGGTTTTGGTTTTCGACAAGTTTTTTGTACTATGCTGTGTAGACCTAAACTACTATGCATTAATTTCTTGTGCGGTATGTTATCTGATTGGGGTGTTTTTAACAGTCTGTCTGACCTGAGTGAAGTTGTGTACTCAGTTCTAGCACCACACCCCTCTCAGTAGCGGGCTAACTGTAGTATAATGTAAGAAACCTTGAGGGCTTCTTTCATCACTAACCTAACACTTTGTATCCATATATATATATATCCATATATGAAAGAAAGCCACCCCACTCCCCAAAAAGTAGGGCGTCCTCAGTACACAGCATAGAAGCTTCGTTTAACTACGACCCAGGTGCAGGCCATAGTGCTGCATGACCTCCCGAAGTTAAAGAGCTGGACAGATCTTTTGGTTTGTGGGCATTATGTTTGGCCCACTCTGCACTTACCCACAGTGAACACTTGCCCGAGTACAGCCTGCAGCTCATTGAATACCCTATTTACCGCAAAGAGTCTCTGGAGGCAAGGGACACCAGTGCCTGTGGGCCACACAACGCCTCACAAAAGGCTAGGCAGATATAGTCTAGTGCACAAACTAGTGAATGACTGTACACGTAAAGTAAGGGCGTGTTTACACGTCAAGCATTTACAGTCAGATTTTTACATGGATTCGGGTTTTAGAAGCCATAAAAATCCGACTGTAAAAGCATCTCCATAGACCTCAAATGAAAATCCGAGCTGTAGTTCACAAATCGGATTCTCTTGAGGTCGGATTCCAAAACCATCGTTTTTACAAAAATCTTGGAGCGTGTTCATTCCTTCCGCTGTGCTTTAGGTTAAAAAAAAAATGTCCCAAACATTTCTATGCTGGAGTTCAAGTTCAAAACCAATGGAGATAAATGGGACTCATTTTCTGACAAATCTGACGGGAAAAAAATTACCTAAAATACACTTTGAAAACCAATGCAAAATACTTGTTGGAAAACACGGGTTTAGGATTCAGAATCCGACGATTATTTTGACATTTGTCAGGTGGATTATTATTTTTAGTTATTTTATAGCGCCATTGATTCCAGGGTGTTGTACATTCAGGGGGTTACAAACATAATATAAGTCAAACAAGTACAATGGTGACAAAATGTGACTAACAACTGGCACAGAGGGAAGGAGAACCCTGCCCACGAGGGCTTAGAATCTACAAGGAAGGGGGATATAGACAGGAGGTGAGGGGCAGACATGTTTGTGGAGGTTGTAGTGATAGCGGGTTTATTGTAGGTTATAGGCAATCCTGAAAAGATGGGTTTTCAGGTTGCTCTTGAAGCTGGTGAAAGTGGAGAGAGTCTGATGTGTTGGGGTAGTGAGTTCCAGAGAATGGGGGAAGCACGGGAGAAGTCTTGGAGATGTTTGTGTGAGGAACTGACAAGAGGAGATCAGAGAGGAAGGTCCTGTGAGGAGTGGAGATTGCGTGAGGCGAGATATCTGCAGATAAAGGCAGAGATGTATGGAGGGGAGAGGTTATGGAGAGCCTTGTAGGTCATGGTTAGTAATTTGAAATTAATTTGCTGGGCCATGGGAAGCCAGTGAAGGGATTGGTAGAGGGGAGAGGCAGAGGAGTAGCGAGGAGAGAGGTGAATCAGACGGGCAGCAGAGTTAAGGTTTGAGGGGAGCGAGAGGGGCTAAGCTGGGAGGCCGCAGAGAAGGATGTTGCAGTAGTCTAGGCGGGAGATGACAAGGGCATGGACTAGCGTTTTTGTAGTATCAGGGTTAAGTAATGAGCGGATTCATTAAATATTTTTTAGGTGGAGGCGGCAGGTGGAGGTGAGGGTTTGGATGTGTGGTTTGAAGGACAAAGTGGAGTCAAGGATTCTCCCAAGGCAACGGACCTGCGGGACCGGTAAGAGTGTAGAGCCATTGACTGTAATAGAGAGATCAAGTGGAGGGATGGAGTGGGACGGTGGAAAGATGATGAATTCAGTTTTCTCTACAGTAAGTTTTAGGAGACGGGAGGAGAAAAAGGAGGATATGAACCATAGACATTCTGGGATCAGGGACAGTAGAGAGTTAGGTGGATATTACCTAAGTTCTCGAACAGTAATGGGAGACCAGGCACCCACATTCTTGGGCATCGGAGTAGTCTCCTTAGTGGTGGTATGTCTGTTGAAACATTCATCAAGCAGATTTATATTGTGTATCAGATTGATATCCCATAAATGTTAATCCCTTTAAAGCATATGTTTAACTTTAATATCTTATTCAAATGTAAACATTTTTGAGTATTGAGTATGAATTGCACTGTGTATCTTTGCCTGACATAGTTGTAAAAGTAGCAGGTGGTGTTTTAACTGTAGAATTTTTTTTCCTTCCTTAGAAAAAATTCAGACTCTGGAGAAATGAACGATCTTGTAAACCTAATGACACAAACGTTACACATGGAGAAAGATGACAATCAAATGCCCCCAGCTCCTTATAAAGAATTTAGACTTCACAAAAGATACAGAGATACATTAATGCTACATGGGAGAACATCTGAGGAGCATGAAGATATCTCCCTTCAAGGCTTGGCTTTTGGTGGGCACTTGTTTTTAGTTGTTGGCACAAACTCATATGACCAACAATACGAACACAAACTCTACATAACGTATTAATAGGGGTTGTTAAAGAAAATATATAGTAGCAGCTATTAGGTTGTGGACTAAAACTTCCAAAAAAGTGCACTCCACTGATTAGATATGGTTAGATAGCAGAAAATGAACATAAGTGGAGCAGCTGAAGATTTAGAGAATGTACCAGTAAGGTTTCCAACCTGTGGCTTTGCTTCTGGTTGTACATTTGGTGCACTGCATACACATGTGTTTACAAGTACATGTGTAGGAAATCAGTCTTTTGTATCCAAAGCAAGGTTTTCCACATGTAATCTTATCAGGTTTTCTTATATCTTTTAAGCAATCAATAGATTTCCATTGGAATCTCGCTAAAATTAATGCAGTGCTACTCTGTTTTTTGTTTTATTTTGCTCAGATAATTTAACAGTCCCACAAAAATTTCGCAGAATGATTGAAGCTTTAAGGACTGATGTTGTGCAGGGACTGGGAGTTAAAGTCCTGGAGGAAGTGTACAACGTCATGGAAGAAGAGGATGATATGCTAAGAGAGGTGATTATATTGATACTACTCTATGGAAACAGAAGCTGCATCCTCTGGATTTCTCATCGATATAAAAATTGTGACTTCATAATAGTTTCATGCATCTATAATTTTGCATCTTAATCGTCCTCATATACAAATGTTTTTGACATTATGTGTACTAATCCAGCTATGTATAGAAAGTAAAGGTAGCACTCTATAGAAAGAAAGCATGCCCTGGAAGTCCAAGATATATATGCAGAATAATAGCAGTCTAACATCAGTACTGTGGTTAATTATTGTTTTTGTCTGAAAACGTAATACAACATTCATGAGTAGGTGCAGCCAAGTAATGGGCAACTGACAGAATCAACAGACTTGGCTAATTTTGTGTAACTAATTTGATAAAAAGGAGGCGTTCAAATAAATAGCAGGGTGGACTTCAGTTAGTGAGGTCATTAATTCTGTGAAAAACCAGGTATCAATTATGGCTGCTTTGCTAAAAATATCACCAATGCTTTAAAATGGCATTCAAAACCAAAAACGTGGTAGGAAAAGGTATACAAAAATCCAACTAGATCATAGAAAAAACCAGAATGGCAAAGAAGCCTCCAATTATGAACTCCAGAGAGATCAAAAAAGATCTTCAGTTATTTGTGGTACTGCAACAATCAGAAGGCGCCTACATGAAGCCAAACTATTTGCTAAACAACCCTTGTAAGGTATCATTTCCGAAAAAAAGTTTGCAGCTTGTCAAAGAACACCTCTGTCTATGGACAGATGAGAGCAAGATTGTTCTGATTGGGTCTAAAGGCCGCAGACAAATTGTCTGACAACCCATAAACACTGAATTCAAGCCACCGTCACTGGGAAGACTGTAAGACATGGTGGTGCAAGCAGAATGGATTGGGGGTGTTTCTCATACTCTGGAGTTGGGCCCATTTATCGCATACCAGGTGGTGTGAATATATAAAAATACTGGAAGAGATCATATTGCTGAGGAAGACGTGCCCTTGAAATGGGCATTACAACAGGACAATGACCCCAAACACACCAGCAAGTGGGCAACATCTTGGTTACATACCAACAAGATTGATGTTATGATGTAGTCACCCAATCCCCAGACCTCAATCAGATTGAGAATTTGTAGTGTGACATCAAAAATGCAGTTTTTGATGCAAAAGCTAAAAATGCAAATGAACTGTGGGATGTAGTACAGTCTGCTGGGGCTGGAATACAGGTCAGGAATACATAACATCAGGTGATGTAAAGCGGTTCTCAGAAGTAAAGGTTACACAAGTAAATATTAGTTCAGTGATATACAGAAAAACTAAAACTCTGAACAAATTTCAGTTTTAATGTAAATATTTGAGTTGGATAATGAAAATGCACACACTGCATTTTTTGAACAGCCTACAATTTGACATTTCGATCATGTTTTCATTTGGATGTGAATGTGCACAACTCCAGTGCCCATATATAGGCAGTCCCCATTAAATAACAATGCTGGGGCATATCTCCATTGTGCCTTTCCACTATTATTCCTCTTGCAAATGTAGGGATAAATTAACAACTAGACATAAATCTCAAAAATATCAATAAACTACATTTAAGTTTGTGGCTGTAACCTTTAAAAATGAGCTACAGTTTGAGGGGAATGAACATTTTTGCAACCCACTGTGTGTGTATGTATGTACGACACACAGTGGGTTGCAAAAGTTTTCATGCTCCTCGAACTGTTCCTCATTTTTAAACATCACAGCCACAAACTTAAATGTAGTTTATTGATATTTTTGAGATTTAGCAAGTATTTGTGAAGTGTAAAGTAAGTGATACGTGCTTCTCCAAATTTTTGCAAAATAAAAAACTGAAAAGTGTATCATGCATATCTATGCCACCCACCCCCGAGTTAATACTTTGTAGGACCACATTTAGCTGCAATGACAGCAGTAGTCTGTTGAGGAAGGTCTCTAACAGCTTTGCACATCTAGAGGCTGGAATTTTTGACCATTCTCCTTTGTAGAATAGCTCTAACCCTGGTTGACGAACATTTGTGAACAGCAATTTTCAAGCCATACCACAGATTCTCAATGGGATTTAGGTCTGGACTTTGACTGGGCCATTTAAACACATGAATATGCTTTGATTTAAACCATTCCATTGGAGTTTTGGCTGTATGTTTAGGGTCTTTGTCCTGCTAAAAGGTGAACCTCCAGAGTGACTGAGCCTCTTGGCTGCTTCTCTAACTAGTACTTTCCATGTCGGAGCTGTAGGTGGACGGCCATGTCTTGGTGGGTTAAGCAGTTGTGTCATACTCTTTCCATTGGACAATGCTCTGTGAGATGTTAAAAACGTGTGCTATTTTTTTTAAAACCTAACCCTACAATTCACTGAGCTGTCTGGCGTGTTCCTTGGTTTTCATGATGCTGCTTGTTCACTTATGTTCTCTAACAAATCTCTGAGGTCTTCAAAAAACAGCTGTAGTTATACTGATATTTAATTAGGTGACTTCTAAAGGCAATTGGTCCCACTGAATGCTATTTAGGGATATCAGAGTACAGGACTGAATATACACAAATATCCTTTTCAGTTTTTTAATTTGCAAAAATTTGGAAAAGCACTTATTTGTTTACCCTTCACAGATAAAATACACTCATCTTTGCACCCTTCAACGTTCCAGTGCTGAAGCGGTCAGTAGTGTCCCCCGGTCTCTGTTTACTTCCTGTTCTTTGTTCAGCATGTGACCACTGCAGACAATCTGTGGCTTCAGTAGACACTTACCTTTCCCTTGATGTCACCACTCAGCACGTGAGCGGTGCATAATCCATGAGAATTATGTGGAAAACCACTGCTGGTTTTGATGCAGTATTTTAAGACAAAGACAGAACTGGACCAAGAAAAAGAAGTAGAAGTTCTTTCTTTATATTTTCCACTCCCTTTGAATTCACGCCTAACTAAAAAAACTAAATGAAAACCCCCCAAAAAAACATTGTGTGTGAGCCACCCCTATACCATAGTTAATTTCATATATGGCCAGCACAGAGCTAAAGAGGGTCCTTTGACCTCCTCTGCCAATATCTGTTGTAGCCTCCATTAAATAACCATGCTGGGGCATATCTCCATTGTGCCTTTCCACTATTAGTCCTCTTGCAAACGTAGGAATAAATTGACAACTAAACATAATTTCCCCCCCTTGTCAATAAAGCACATCCCTACACAGTCTGACATTGTCGGCACCGATTGGATGGTGTCAAGGACATGACAATATGAGAACACACCCAGTTGTCAATTTATTTATACATTTACAGGAAGAATAACAGAGTAGCGGTACTACAATGAGTTCAAAGAAAAGATGCACCAACATTGCTAATGAGAGATTCAAGTGATTACAAAAATGGACATCGGAGGAGATCGGACAGGTCCTCTTTTCAACAGGCCTTAAAAGTTTGTAAGACTTTTCACTGGAGGTGTCTGTTAAAGAAGTGAACAGTTGGCTTTGTGAGTGTCCTTTGCGTCTCATGTCTAAGTATTCATATAAGTTTATATATATATTTTTTCTTCTAGTTGCACTTACAGAAACTCCTGGGGGAGAAGTACAGCAACTACAACCTGAAAGTTCGCCAACTTAAGTTTTTTGAAGAGAATTCAAAATTTTAAATGAATTGTGATAGGTCATTTATTAGACCATACGTTTTTACACTTTTTCACTTTTCTACTCTGCAGGAAGTAATTTCCTCCATGTGTTGAGGGAATATAAATGGCAATATATTTTAGTATTGTCAGATTTATACAGAATTATTTGACACTTGCAGAACATTTTTATGAGGATTTGTAGGTGATGATGTAAAGTGCTGTGATTGCATATTGTATATTTTACTAAACCTATCAGTCTTTTTAACTGTTAAAGAAGAAAAATTTCTACGGTTTAAAAAAACATTTCTATATGTTTTAGAATATTAAAATTTATGTTGCCTACTATGTATTTGCTACCTGTTTGGTCACCCAGATAGTTTGTAACATCTGTGATACATGGTAGTAAATTTATACTGTACATTTATAAGTACTAAGTTGTCCTGGATAATAGTATGCCAACATACTGTTTCATGGATTACTCCGTGCATGCATTACCACACCTTTAGGGTATGTTCACACAGCGTAATTTCGCCGCGCATTTGCGGCGAGATGTGTGCCGCAATTACGGTAATCCATAGCTCTCATAGAGCACTATGGATTATGCCTCGTCCCCCCGCATGTATAATACGATCATATTGTACGCGCGGGGAGATTAAGTGACATGTCAATAATTCGCAGTGATTACGCGCCGCAGGTAATGCATGTTGCGTACTGTACGCACCGCAATTACGCCGTGTGAACGTACCCTTAATGTGAAGGGGAAGCTGTCATAGCACTGTTTGCTCTTTCTTGTTAAAATGTCTGATCTGGGATATAACAGTAAGTATAATCTAAAAGAAAGAAGAAATACAAAAACTGTCACACTTGAAAAAATAGATGCATATCCTAATAAAAGTACATAATCTTTATTAAAGTAAAAAAAGTAAAATTAAAAGCCATTAAATATGTAAAGAATAGCCATACTATGGCAGTATATACAGTCTGTATAAAGATGATACAAATAGTAAAATATTATATAATTCAACAAATATATAATAGCTGCAACAAAGTATCATCAAACTATGAGAAACCTCAAGTCAAAAATTGTAACACGATGAATAAAGTCATCTGTAAATCAAATAGAAGGGATATTGAATAGCAATAGAGAAACATGCATTTTTTTTGTTTTGGTTTTTAGTTTTATTGACTTTATTACTGTAAGCCCAAAAGGCTTTTCTTGGTATTCAGGTGGAGGTCCTAATTGATAAATGTAACAAACTTGGGAGAGTAAAGGGGTTTTCTCACTACAATGATTAGCTTTCAACATGTAGGGACAAGTAATTGAAGATTTTTTCTAAATACATTGGTCTTTTGATATTACCTTGGTAATGAGATAAGAGAGATTTTATCTACTCTGAGAGCACACAGGTTTCTTTGGTTACCGTCCATATCTCCCTTCCTGATTATATAGAGAGCATGGAATGACGTCACCACAGCTCGCTCTAGAGTAGGGACTTTGGGCGACATGTATGAACGGGGCTGCGCCGGATATCCGACGTCTTTACAGCCTGATATCAGGCGCAGCCCCGTTCAAATATTTTTAAATCTCCCGCACACTACTCCTGGGTGCATTACATAGCGCCAGCTACGGCATTTGTGAGCACATTACAGCTGGAACAGGTAGACCACTTTTACCTGAGCCAGGACTGTCGCCCAAGCGCTAGAATGCATCTGATATATGACCCACTGTATAGCGGGTTCATAAATCAGGCGCATTCTAGACTGTTAGGCGCATGAAATTTGGCATGTTAACGCCAAATTTCGTACATGTCGCCCTTTATTTCTAACAAGATTAGTTTTTGTTTACAGATAAGCAATTGTTTTTAGTCCTCAGAGCACTTATAGCTTTATTTACTGTAGATTAAATCCCCTGCACTTAAGTGTTTGTAATGTCTCAGATAGTTAAAAAGGGGCTAATTATGGTAATCACTGCTATAGAACCACCCATAGCCTGACAAGGCAAAGTCAGTGAAAAGCTGCCTGTGCCTCTATGAAACTGCATGGTGAGAAAACCCCTTTAATACACACAAGACCTGAACATTGTCTTAGAATCAATCTTTTTTTATTATCCGCATAAGGGAGGTTTTTATAGCAAAATAGACAAAGAAGGCTTTATGCCAAAAGTGTGTGATTTAAGATGTGCACAGTGTTAGTTATTTTTTTGTTGATTAGTTATTTAATTTGTTGATAGTTTGTTCTCAATCAATGTCAGGAATTCAGCAGCCGTATAACGCGTGATTAGCTAGTGCTATCTTTGAGAAGAGTCAGCTCCAGGGCTGTCAGCACATTCTTTCTAAAGAAGAGAGGGGTTAAAATAAAATTATTTCCTTCACATTACCCCAATAAACATTATGTACTTTTACATCTAATTTTTTCAAATGTGACAGCTTTTGTCTTTTTTGGATTGCATCATTACTTATCAAACTGTGATAACAAACCTTTTATATATCATATGTGGTGCCCATTCTTATGGCAAGTATAATCATTCACTCATCTCATAAGGCAACATAAAAGACTGTTTCAATATCTGTCTCATATGGACACTAACGAAGCAGGAGGGGTATAGGTTTTGGCTCAGTGTCGCCTCAGAGTGGCAGCAGCTACAGTGGTGCTTAAAAGTTTGTGAACCCTACATAATTTTCTGCATAAATTTACCCTTAACGACCGCCCGCCCGCCCGCCGACTTTTGGTGTCGGGAATTTCAGGTCATTTGTCTGCAGCAACATCTTTTGGCGTCGCTGCAGACATCAGGGTTTGTGGCTCCCGGAACCGCAGAAATGCTGAGAACAGAGCTGTACTACACAGCCCTGATCCCAGCGCAGCCTCTGCAAGCGCCGGAGAGCAGGGGAAACCTCCGCTATCCGGCACTTAACCCTTTGATTGTCGCGGTTCGTGACCGCAGCATAATCAAAGGGCTTTCCCCTGCTCTGTCGGGTGATCGAGACTCCCGGTGACCCGACAGAGCCCGGGGAACGGCTGCACAGTCAGCCCTGGGGACCTACTTTAGCCCCAAGGCTGTCTTTGTAACAAGCCAACGATCAGGGCACACTGACACAAATCAAACTGACACAGATGATAATGTATTAGCATATATGAATATGCTAATACATTTCTAAGTGTTAAAAAAAAAATGTAAAACAGTTATCCCTTCATGAGATTTAAAAAAAAAAAAAAAAATTAGAAACATAAAGTGTAGAAAAAAATAAAGTAAATTCTAAAATAAAAATTAATATTTAATAAAAAATAATTGTGCATACATTACACACATAAAAAAAAAACCTACACATATTAGGTATCCACAAAACTGTAATAACCTGTATAATTAATCTAACAAGTTATTAAGTGTGAAATGTGAATGACGTAAAAAAAAAATTCTGCAATAATTTATACGTAAACTCATACAACTGCGTCATTGAAAAAATAAAAAAGTTACTGTTGAAACGCAAGGAGGCAAAAACTAAAACAAATGTGCTGGTCATTAAGTACTTTTCAGGCGTTCGGCTTAAGGGGTTAAACTACATCAGATTTTCACACACATCCTAAAAATAAATAAGGAGAATCAAATCAAACAAATGAGTCAAACATCGTAGCCTTGGTCATGTGAACCTTTGCTTTCAGTATCTGGTGCAAACCCCTTGTGCATCAATAATTACATATGAGCCTTTCTGGTATTGTTGATTAGTCCTACACATTGGCTTGGAAAACTGTTAACCGATTCCTCTGTACAAAAAGACTTCAACTGGTATGTTGGGGGCTTTTGTCCCATTAACTGCTCCGTTCATGTCCTTTCACAACATTTTTGTTGGATTAAGGTCAAGACTTTGATGGCCATTCCAAAGACATAACTTTATTTGCCATTCTTTTGTGGAACAATTTGTGTACTTAGGTTGGTTATCTTGCTGCTTGACCCATGTTTTCTTGAAATTCAGCTCATGTACAGATGTCCTGACATTTTCCTTTAAAATTTTCTGGTATAACTCAAAATCTATTATTCTAACAATGATAACAAGCCATCCCGGCCAGATGCAGCAAAACAGGCCCAAACCAAGATACTATCACAGTGTTTCAAAGACGGTATGAGGTTTTTATGCAGAATTTTCCATTCTCCAAACATAATGCTACTCTTTTACACCAAAAAGCTTTATTTTGGTCTCATCCATCCACAAAACATGGTTCCAATAGCACTTTGGTAGCAAACTTCAGGTGGGCAGCTATGTTCTTTTTGGAAAGCAGTCACTTTTACAATGCAGTCCTGCCATGCACACCTGTTCTGTTCATTGTCCTTCTAATGGTGGAAATTCCTCAATGTGACCCAATTTTGTTTTTTGTTTCCATTTTATTCCTTCTTGTCTTCCTAGAGCCATAAGAGTTTTAATTTTCTGTCAACATAACCATAATAGATAATGTCGTGAGAAAGCGTGGGCAAAAGTGAAACAGCCGTAGGCCAGGTTGTAATGTCTGTCCCGTTTGTCTGTTATCCTTTCATCGAATAAAATTATATGAAAAAGACTGGTGAGTGCCGCAAACTTTCTTCTTCTATTTGAATTATATGAATACCTCTCTACTAATTTGCTGAGCACCACTGTCGAAATGATTGGCAAAGTTTCCCTAGACAAATTTATTTGAATGGGACTGCTTGGTGCCGATCTGTCTTTCTTTTATATGGATAACCATAGAAGGACTTGTTTTTTTGTGGGACAAGTTGTATTTTTTAAAGCTACAATTTAATGCACCATGTTTGTATTTGGGTGGAACTGGAAAAAAAATGTTTTTACGCAGTTCATCAAGTCAAATGACAATTTGTTTTGTTTTTTTTATTCCGAGGGTTGGTGTAATTCTGGTGATATCACATTTATATCGTTATTATCCTTTACTGCTTTTTTTTTTTTTTTACTTTTTTTAAAAAAAAAAATTTCTTTGCGTTGCTGTTAAGGTCACTAGTTTTGTTTATTTTTCCACTGGTAGAACTGAGGTCTAGTTTTCATTGCTACCAATTTCGAGCTTATGTGACATACAATTTATAAAAAGACAGGGGTGGGCAGAGCAAAATGCCCCTGCCCCTTTGAATTAAGTGGACTTTTTCTCGGGGCGGGAACAGGCGGGCCAAATCCCAAGTTTTGAGCATGAAATGCTCTGAAAGTAATAGGTTAAAATCAGTTGTGTGTGGGTGGAGCTAGCCGTGAGTGGGGGGGGGGCCAAAGGGGGACTGTTCTCGGGGCAGCATTTAAAAGAAAAGGGACCAGGGGGCTGGGAACGCAGGTCGGGACTCTAGCTTTTTTGCTGTCCCCCAGCAAGGGAGGCATAATCTATGTGACAGGTTCTCTTTAAGGCGTCTCAGAGCTTTGTCCCTTTAACCGGGTGTTGGGCAATCTGCAATCCACATCCGTAGGGGGTTTTACTGGTTTAGTTTTTTGGGCCCCCAGCAGAAGCGTTTGGCCCTCGTGGGGGGTTTTTTCTTCCCCAAAAAAAGGGTTTAAAGCGTAGTTGCTTTGATCTTTACACAAAATTTTTTTTTTTTTAATTAATGTTTTGTCTTTAATTTTTTTTCAGGTATTTTACACATTGTGTCCCCCATCAAGTCAGTAAAAAGACCTCTAGGTACATTGGTTTTTGCCAATTTCCCCTTTAACTTAATATATAAGCCCCAGTTGCAGTGGAAATACAGACCCCAGTGCTTACTGCAAAGCTGATCTGTGTCTGGGTCTCAGCGATGACATGACCACAGAGGATAGGAAGCAACTAGCCTTAAAGAGGGCCTATCACCTCCAGGGAAACCTCATGAAGTAACAAAGGGGGCTTGAATACAAAAAAACTTTTCCAAATATGTTTATTCGAAAAAAACAAAGCATTTTACCTGTAAAATTTAGTTTTTTTAAAAAAAAAAATCTTGCCCCCTTTTTGACAGGGTTTAAAACCGGGTCAAGTCGCACCTGACAGCTTGATTGATCAATAGGGCGACAAATTGTGGAAAGTAAAAGGTTTTTTTTTTTTTTTTTTTTTTTTTTTTTTAAAATTGTTTTTTTTTTGAACAAATTTTTGTTGGGCATACATTTTAGTACAAATTAAAAAATTTTACTTTTTCCAAAATAAAAAGTTTTCATAATTTCGTTTAAAAAAATGGATTTTTTCTTGAAGAAATTAAAATTTTTTTTTTTTCCCCCTTTTTTTTACCCCAACCCCCAAAAAAATTTAAAAAACCCAAAAAACATTTAGTACAAAATTTTTTAAAAATTTTTTCTTTTAATTTAAAATTTGGGAAATCGGGTTCTGTTACTTTACAAAAACCAAAAATACTTTTTCTAAATCTAGCTTTCCAAAGTTGCATTTAATTCTTCCCTATCTGCTAAAAGTGTGCTTTTGCGCCCTTCCCCTTTAACCCCCCCCATACCCGTGAATGGGGTTGGCCTGCCTTGCCATGACCCCTTTTTTCCCAAAAAACCTCCAACCCCCATTGCGATTTTTTTGATTTAAAAGGGAATAAGCCGCTCTTTCCAATAAGCTGGCCTACATTTTTTCCCCTCATTCCCTTTTAAACCGGCTGGTCACCTAACATTTTTCACCCAAATACCTGTGGGCACCCAAAAAACGTTTTTACTTTTCTCCTAGGTCTTCTGGGAATGAAATTTTTAAAGTGCCCCCCAAAGAAAAAAATTCTTTTTCCCCCGCCTCTTTATGTGCAGCGGCCTCTACCCAAACCTTTTGCTTTATTTAAATTTACTTTTCCCAGAATATGGTTTAAAGGGGCGGGCCTTAGGCTGTACCACAATTGGGAAAACTGCTTTAAAGGGAAACTTTCTGCTATTATTTGTAGTAAATCTCCCCTCATCAAAGATAATTTTTGTTTCCCCCCTGTCCCACAAAGCTAAATATTTCCCCCTGAGGAATTTTGGTTTAAAAAAAGGGTGCAAAATATCCTTTTTTGTAGACTATCACCCTGTTCCCAGGGCTCCCCGATTTCCGGGGACTCCCCCTAAAAGTGATATAAATCGGCTGCAAAACCCCCTCCCCCTTGAAAACAAAGATCTGTTTTTGGGAAAATTTCCCCATTCGAAATTTCCCCCCAAAGGTGTTTTTTATAACTTTTGCATTATTTTCAACCCAAACTCTCCTGATATCTGCAGCTGGAAAAATTTTTTTAAGCGCCTTTAAAAGCCTCTAGTATCCCCCTGATGGGGGTTTTAAAAGGAACTCTAGTTCGCCACTTGTCAGGCTGTAAAACCCGATTTGGGTTTTTATAAATCGGGTATCAAAAAGGGGATATTTTATATTACTTTCAGATGTGCTTTTTCCCCCTTTAGGTTGGGGACAACAGCGTTTCCTTTTAAAAACGTATCCCAATAAACTGAAAAAACCCAAAAGGGGTTTTTTGTTACTTTTTAAAGGCTTTAAAATCGGGTTCTTTTAGTTTTAAAAAAGGGAAATGGTAGTGTTTGAATTTTTTTGGGGTTTAAGTCTCAAGGAAAAAGTAATTTGTTGGTGTCCCCTATGTATCAAGTGACGTTTTTTGAAAGCCCATTGTTGCCAAATTCTGAAAATTTTTTATACGGTTTGCCCCCTTGAAAAATCCCCGGGTTTTTTACATTTGGGGCAAAAAATTTTGGGAGTAATCCGGGGTTTTAAAGTGCTTTTTTGCCGGATTTTTTCCCCATGCCCCCCATATAGGCATCACATGTGGGTTTACCCCATCCCGTGGCGATAAAACCCGCCAAAAGGCAGATGAAAAAAAATTTAAGGGGGAGATATGTGGGAGGGTCAATTTTTTCTAAAAACCCTTTTTTGTTAAAAAACACTTGTAACTGGCCCCATAAACCAAAAAACTCCCATCAAAGGCCAAATTGTATAGGCGTATATTGGGGAACCCCACCCCTCCATTAAAATTTGCGCTGATGTAGGAGGGACAGGGGGATACGCGCTCTTTTAAACCGTCCCAGATGATGCCTGAAATTGGGAAATTAAATAATTTTCTCCTCCCCAGGACGAAATAAATAGGGAGCATGTGAAAGAGTAAAGTAGGCGAGGGAACTCCACCATTTTGATGAGGTTACACCTCCCTAAAAAAGACAGCGGAAGTTTGGTCCACCTCTTCATGGTCTCTGAGAGCTTCGCCAAATAAACATCCATGTTCTTCTTATATAGGATATCTGGATTTCTAGTTAGCCACACCCCCAAATATTTAATTTCATGTTTACACCACCGGATTGTATGTGATGTAGACCATGACGGAATCGCCGGACCCTGTAGGAGCATACCTTCACATTTATCTACATTGATGGTGTATCCCGATAACACGCCCTTATCCATCACATCCTCAAGTATCGGGGCCAGTGTCTGCTTAGGGTTGGCTAGCATTAAAAGAAGATCATCCGCATAGGCCGTGATCTTTATGTCTCGATGTGGGAAAGAAATTCCCTGGTAGAGAGGGGACTGGGAAATGTGGTACAATAGGGGGTCAATGGATAAATTAAAAAACAAAGGCGACAGTGGGCACCCTTGTTTAGCTCCTCTAAAAAGATCAGTTACCGGCGAGATTTTGTTATTAATGAGTAGGGAAGTAGTGGAGTTAGAATGCAAATAGTCTACAAAACTGGAGAAGAGGCCCCCGAACCTTCTACGCAGCAAAGTGGCGCTGAGAAAATGCCAGGACAATTTGTCAAATGCCTTTTTTATGTCCAGGCTAAGGAGCATGGATAGAGGCTGGCCAGCCTCCCGGGCCTGCGTTATAGCCGCCATTGCTGTTTGTACATTTTTTGTGGAATGCCTATTAGCAATAAACCCATTTTGTGAGGGATGGATAATTTGGGGCAGGAGATTTGTAGTCCTGATGGCCAAATTTTAGCCAAAAATTTTGTAGTCATGATTTATTAAGGATATCAGCCTGTAGGAGGCCAGCAGGGTCGGATCTCTTTGGGGCTTTAGAAGTAGTATGGTTCGAGAATCGTGAAAAGAGTCCACCTCCACTGACTCCACATTTATATCATTGTACAATTTCGTGAGGAGGGGAGTAATTTCTGCGGTTATGGATTTAAAGAACTCAGCTGGGTGACTTCCGGTTCCGTCGCCATCCTGGAGAGACGCAACTGAGCGGGCTCCGGCGAGATGGGCGATAAAGGCCAAGTTTAAATCAGGCAAAAATACCTCCAACTGCTGCAGGGCGTAGCGACTGGTGCCCTGGACACTGGAGGTGCCGACGGAGCCGCCCGGGAGTGACGCTGCGAGGGCCAACGGCAGTGCTGAAGACGAAGCGCTCAGGCAGGGGAGCGTGACCGGGGATCCGGGCGCGTGAGACAGGCGCCGAGACCACCGAAAGCAGCGCTGAAGGTGAGGCACACAGACGGGAGCAAGACCAACGACTCCTGACGCAAGGGACAGGCACCGGGAACACTGAGTGCCACGCGAGACATCGCCCGACGCCATCTTCCGTAATCTTGCGGGCAGGTGAGCGGAGTTGCGTGAACTCCCCTTCCCCCTCCTTAACTCCCCGCGGGCTCTCCCTGATGAACGGGAAGCATACAGCAGGCAGTGTGAATCGGGACTCTTCATCTGCGGGCCAATCCTGCTAACTCCAGCAGAGACCTCCCGGCCAAATCCCAGTGTGGGTCACCAATATCAGCCCCACAGAAGGAGACACCCCCTCTATACTAAAATAAGAGGCGCCGACCAGCCACCTTCCTGCTTTAATGCAGCGCCTCTGGATGTAAAGGCACCAGCATCAGCCATAACAAGGAAGGCAATCCCCCCACATCTACACAGCAGGCAGCAGCTACCTACCTCTCTGTGTTATGATAGTAGTGCAGCTGCCATTATTGATCCTGAGAACCCTCAAGCATCACCCTTACTATATGAATCGGTGACCGCAATCTCAAGGGGGCGCCTACCATCACGGCCGCAATACTTACAAACCTATAACATTAAGGCCTCGTTCACACGGCTTATTTGTCCGTGGATTGGCGCCGTACTCGGCGCCGGATTTACGCTGCAGTACGGCGCCAATCCGTCGGAGTAATTACGGTAATCCACTGCTCTCATAGAGAACAGTGGATTCCGTCGCTCCTCCCCGCTCGGCGAATCCGCCGCGGGGGGGAGAAAGTGACAAGCACATTATTTACAGCGCGTCCCGGCCCGTAGATAATGACAGTCTATGGGGCCGGGGGAGCGGCGCCCCGCCGCGCTCCGGCCCCGCCCCCATCCGCCCCTTATTCACGCCGGATTTGCGAGCGCAATCCGGCTCACAAATCCGCCGTGAATTAGCCGTGTGAACACGGCCTAATATGAGAATAAGTCCTCAAGAGCACTTACGTTGCAACTTTGTAATCAACCGAATAAAGGGATAAAGCTCAGCCTGGGCTACACCAATCTTGCAGTAAGGCACCTCATACCTTCCCGTTGCAAGAATTGTGCTTACCTATAGTGCATGGAAAAATTTCTCTACAAGATGGGACGCACTAAAGCCACTAAGCAGCTAGGAAAAGGGGACAGATCCCAACCATCCCCTCCCCAAGGTGTCTCAGAGCCTGACACTCTGGAAGATTGCATCCAGACATCTGATTGGGATATCCCAACGCCACCACCCCGGGACATTGATATGGCACCAGCAACTACAGTCTCTATTGACTCCAACCAATCCATACACACAGGGGGGTCACAGGCACAACTAGACTTCCCTGGCTCCAATTTAAAAGCTTTAGCTGCGGAAGTAGCAAAACGAATCTCTGCTGACATACAAGCCTCTTTAGCCGCTACAGTGGAACAAATGTTTACCCAAGTCAAATCCGACTCACAAGTTCACACGGGACGCCTAGATGACCATGACATGCAAATCCAGGAAGTAAGGGATGAAGCTGACAAGGCACGTACGCAACTCCTAGATATTACCCAAGAGAATGAAAGACTAACCAATAAATTAAAGACGTGGAGAACCGATCCAGGAGGAACAATTTGCGAGTGGTTGGCATATCAGAAGCAATCCCTGCAAAAGACCTAGTAGCTCTATGTGAACGGGACCTACCGGAAGCACTCGGCCTCAAAGGGCTCTGTAAAGTGGAGAGAGCCCACCGTCTTGGACCGGACCTTCGCAGTAGAGATAAATTACATGGAGACTCTGGCACCTCAGACCCACTTCAGGAACACCCTCGTCAGGTCATCGTGAAATATCTAGACTTCACCGATAAAACAGCAATTCTTAGGGCCTTCAGAAGGCTGAAGAGAGAGCTCACTTTCAAGGGCAGGAGGGTCCTAATCTTTGAAGACTTCTCTGCGGACGTTGTTAAAAAGCGTAGGGCTTTCTCTCCCATTTTTTCCCGCATTATTCCATAATCAAGTAAAGTTTGCCCTACTGTATCCGGCAATCTTGAAAGTTTTCCACAGAATGGGAACATTTCAACTTTCATGTCACCCGTAGAAGCCAAAGCCTTCCTTGACAGACTGAAAACTAGGGAATCCAAGCGTTCGTCACCATCGACTGTTACGCGGTCCCCACCCACATCCAAATTCGAACTCCTTGCCGAGGATAACTCCGACTCGGATGACGACGAGGCCCATGCAGCCTAACCCATGACTCCAAAAGAACAAAAAAAAACGCGCAGCTTTCTAAAAACTAGGGATGAACTCGCTGCCGTACCTGAAGACGGGAGGCTTTTCGGTACCAGAAAACGCCTTTTCAATACCTTTGTCCGGACTATTTCAAGTTCGCCCTCTGTGCAGGGTTTTCTTGCGTAATGTGTATGCAAACCTTTTCTTTTTTTCTCTTTTTCGCCCGTCTTGCGGGGGTTTTATGCTATCCGATCCTTAAGTGCTATGAACCTCATCTAGATGGAAAAAACGAAGCCCAAAATGGCACTTAATACTGAAGGAGGAGTGTTTTTCCTCTTTTTCCTCTTCAAGTGCCTGGTCCAAGGACCAACAGTTGGGAAACATTTATTGTTCATCTGCTTGTTGTTGTTAATATGTTTGCCAGGTTTCCCGCCAAAGGTTGCTATGTCTTACTCGCTCAATACCTCGGTTATGAAGATAATAACCTGGAACGTTAAAGGCCTACGTTCCCCAGGCAAACATATCATGATATTAAGACACCTGAAGAAAATGAAGGCAGACATAGCCCTTTTGCAGGAAACCCATCTAACTAAAGATGACTTTGTACGCTTGCAACGGCTGTGGGTAGGACAGGTGTTTGGCTCCCCAGCGATACACAATAAGGCGGGAGTGATAATCTTGATTGGGAAGAGTTGTGGGGGTAGAGTGGTGCACCATGAGAATGACCAGGAAGGGAGGTGGGTTAATATTGGGTTCCAGAGAGGGGAGGAACTCTTGTCTATTCACAATGTATATGGCCCAAATGCGAATAGCTCTTCTTTCTTTAACTTCTTAACACCCCGAATCCTAGAGGATCCTTCTGAATGCAAGATTGTGGGGGGAGACTTTAACACAGTCGTGTCCCACATAGAGGAAAAGAATGGGAAGCAGCCCACGCCCGTCGACCTGCTCCAAGGTCGTCGCCCCTCTCCTCCTTCATCGAAAAATTAGGTATTTCTGACCCCTGGCGTATCTTGAACCCAGATGGGAGAGAGTATACTCATTACTCTCACCCTCACGATTCCTGGTCCAGGATAGATTATATCTTCGCCCCACAGGGCTTGCTTCCAAGGATAGAGGAGGTGGTGATTGGGGACCTTGTCATCTCTGACCACTCTCCAGTTGCTCTAACCCTTCAAGACTCAATTCAGCGGGGCACAGAATATATCTGGAGATTCCCGTCCTTCCTTACTAGAGACGAAGACTTCCAGGTCACTTTACAATCTGACAACAAAATACACCAGGATTCGCCCCAATTATTCTGGGACACGGCGAAAGTTGTGTTACGAGGCAAATTCATTTCATACGTCTCCAGTTTCAAGAAAAATATGCAGAAGAAACTCGATTCCTTGGGTGACAGGCTCAGGAAAGCATACAATGCTTTCCTGTCAACCCCTTCAGACAAACACAACTGGGTGTCAGCCAGGAAAGAATATGAGGCATGGGTAGAGAAAAGGGAACAACTTAGAAAGTCCCGATCTGATGCGCAGTTTTTCTGCTTCGGCAATAAACCAGGAAGGCTGCTAGCAAGACTAGCTAGAGGCCCCCGACCAGCTGCCTCACTGCCGTCACTCAAAACGCCAGAGGGGGTAATTAAGGAAAAAGGGGAGGAGATCTTGGGAATCCTACGCTCTTTTTACCAGAATCTATATGCTGATGAACACCTTGATGATCAGAGCTCAAGGGAATGGCTGAACAAAATTGACCTCCCTGGGCTCTCAACGGAGGAAGTAGCCGCACTGGGCACCCCGATCGAGCTTGGGGAGCTAGAGGCGGCGATCTCAAAGTTGCAAAACAACAAAGCGCCGGGCCCTGACGGCTTCACTGGTGAGTTTTTTAAATCATTGAAGTCACAGATAGCCCCCACCCTCCAATCACTATTTAATACTGTGAGGAGAATCCACTCCAAAAAATGACTTCATCCCCAATTTCCCGAATCATTTCAGATATCACACGGGCCCCCAGCCCGGGACAGGCTCCATTAACCCAAAATTAAACCCCCCCTTGTAAAATCCCTTTTCGGTAAAGGTGTTCCGGCCTAGAAGGAAACATCGGGGAACCCCCAAAAAACCTCTCCAACCCAAAAAAATTGGCACGGGGAAAAGGGCGGGCTCAAGCTCTCAAGCTTAAAAACCCTTTCAAAAAAACCAAAACCCAGTGGGTCGCCCTCAGTTTTTTTAAAAAACGATTAAATAGGCGACCAGTTTCCTAACGGGAAAATGCGATTTTCAATATCCCCAAATAAGGGGCCCCTCCCCCGGGGCAGAAAGGGGGCCCAAATTTTCCATTTTTCCCCAAGGCGTGGGGAAAATTTTTTGAAACCAAACCGGACCCGGGGGGGAGGCCCAAAAAGGGGATGGGCCCGTGTCTCAAAACCGGGGCGTCGGGGTAAACCACCCGGGTTCTGAAGTTTGGGCCCTTCCGGTTTCGGTTTTTTCCAAAATGCCCTTCCGAGTTAATGCCGTTTTTGTGTTTTTTAAATCAGAAACTGCAGGATGAGTTAGGGAGGAAGTTCTTTAGACCGTCCCCGGGGGGGGGGGCTGCCGGGGGGGGCGGGGGCCCCCCACACAGAAATAAGAAAGGGGGCCAGGGTTGGCCTGGGTTGACCCGGGGAGGGGGGGCCCCTAAGAGCATTTTCCGGGACCCCCCAAAAAAAAACCCAGCCAGGCCACATAAGGCCCTCCCATGGAGCCCAAAAACCAAGCAACAAAGGTAACCTAAACCTTTTTTAAAAACTGCCCCTTTTTCGGGTAATCCAAAAAATTTTTTAAATGTGCACCCCTGATTTTTTTAACCTATATATATTACCCATTCGTATATATTCCTTTCATTTGGGGCCCTTCAAGGCAAATTTAAAAATCTAAAAACCCTTTAATTTCTGAGTTATTTCCTGCTTGATAAAGGGGCCCTAAACAGCCCTAATCCTGGGCCCAAAATAGTTTTAAGCCCCCAAAAGGGTTTGGGTTTCCCTTCCCTTTGCAAATAACCCGAAAGGGGATCCCCCGGGGGGGGTCTTTTTTAAACTAAAACGAAGAATTTGGTGGCAGCATTTTTTTGGTCTCCCTTTTCCAGCGGGCCAGGGGTTAACAGGGGGAAAACATTTTTCTGGCGACCTTTGTGCCCCCCTAGAGGGCAGCGCAACGTCGAGATACACCCCAAGTAAAGGCTGCGCCCTAAATTTGGGCCGGGGGACTGGGTTTTTTTCCCGTCAATTTTTGGTGGCAGGGGCGGGATCAAGACAATATGGGGCCCTGATTGGGGTTTTTTCCGTACCCCCCAAACACTAGGACTCCCACAGGGGGGTTTTGGGCCTCCCTGGGGGGTCTTAAGTTTAACTCAGCCCTAGACCAGTCAAGGCGATAAAAGGGTTTTTTGGGGTGAAATTTCGGGGTTGCGGGTTTTTTGTGTAAAGGGGTGCCCAAAGGGGTTTTTAAAGGGATGGCTGACGTACAAGGGCAAACCCTGTGGGGCCCCAGAGGAAACAGCGGGGGCAGTAAACCCAGGAGGAGCTGGGCCCAGACCAGGCTTTTGGACTAGGGGGGGCAGGGGAGTCCAGCTGGGGGCCCCCACAAGGAGCCAGTCCAGGTGGCAGTGGCGGGGGGGGTGGGCAGCTCACAATGGGCTTTTCCTCCGGGAAAGGGCTCCCCCGGGCCCTAAGTTTGAGGCTGGAGACCTTGACACCAAAAAGGGCCCTCTCCTAGCAGCTGCAGAACGGGGGAGCGATGGAAAATCGTCACGGGTTCCCGGGTGACCCCCAAATTTTTACATTTGTTTACAGCGGAAAAGCCAAGCCCCCCCCGGGCCAAATTAAAGGGAGCCCCCGGGTTTCCCCCCCAGGTCCCAAATTTTAGGGGGGAGGATTTTCCCCCCCATGCGGGAAAAAGGGTTGGAGACCTGGACCCCTTCCTGATGGCATTTGAAAAAATTTGGGGGGCCAGCACCATGTCCCCGGGAGGACCAGTGGGGTTTTTCGGTTTCTGACTCCTCTTCTCGAGGGGGTAAACCCTTTTTGGAAACCTTCCCGGGGGGCCCCTGCCCACGAGTCCACCCTAAACCAACGGGGGGAAACAAGCAGTTCTAAAGGGGGCTTAAATCTCACCCTGAGATGTCCCCGGAAAAGGCCCCGGGATTGGCAGCGGGGTCCTACGCCCAGCTGGGCCGACCACATGGGGGGCCCCCTCCAGAGACAGTCGCCCAGTGGACCTCGGGGCCCCAAAAGACCCACCCCCGGTCCAGCAGCTAAAGGGAGTTTTAATCCCCAGGGGGGGGGGGGGGGCGGGGGGTTTTTTGTTGGAATTTGGGGCCCAGGGGGACCCCGGGCACATCTTGGGTGGGGGGGGAAGGGCCAGAGGGGGGGGACCCCCCACAGCAAACCTCGGGGAAAGAAAATCCAACAACGGCCACCGGAGGCCAGGAAAGGGCACACCATTTTAAAGGGGGGGTTTAAAATCCCCACAGGGGGCCATTTGGCCCCCAACCCCCTTTAACCCGGGGGGCCCCCCCCACCCCAATGTTTCCCACATTTTGGGGGGGGAACCCCGACCCTGCCCCCCTTTGCAAAAAAGCCGGGACTTTTCCCCAAGGCCGCATGCCCCCAACGCCAAAGGGGGGCCCATCCCGGGCCCCTTTTTTCCAAGGCCCCCCAATGTTTTTGGTGATGGTGGGGGGGGGAAAAGGGCCCCCTTGATAACTACCAACCCAGCCCACTTTTGGGCCGGTCTTTTTCCTTGGACCCCTTGGACACCGGGCGGAGATGAAACGTGGGCGGCCTGAGCTGGTGTCCCCCAAAGGACATGAACCCGGAAAACTTGCGTTTGTCCCCCCGGGAATTTTGGGGGCCCTTTTGTTTGGGCCCGCTGGCCAGTTGCCGGGGGTGTTTTTGGGACTGGATTTCCGGTCAGAAATGGGGGGAGGTTGGAGTGTCGCCGAACTTTCCAGCTAGTTTTTTTTGTTAGGGCCCGGAATTTTGGGGGGGCCCTGGTAGCCCGTCTTTATGGCCCCCTAAAGGGGCCCCCAAGGTCTTTTTCCCCCAAAAATTGTGATGTGCACCCAATAAGGGTTAATTTTTGGTGACAATTTTTGTAAAACATGCAAACTGATGTGAGTAGGGGGTGGGTGATAGGGTTTGGGTTTTTCCCCCTCCATCCTGTGGAGGGGAATAAGGTCAGGGGGGTTGCAATAGGGCAGCAGGAGTGCCCCACAAGCCTGCTGGGATTTTTTTGTCCTCTGGTGTGGCATCAAGGGAAAACGGGGGGCAGACAGCTGTGGTGGGGAGCATGCAGGTGGGGGCAGGGCCCAAGGAAAGGCCACAGAGCAGGGTCCCCCCCCCACAAACGGGGTTTTCAGAGGGCCAGGTTGGGGGCCAAGCAATTTGGCGACTTATATAGATACCGAGGGGGAGGGGCCCCACCAGGGGGGGGGGCAGCGGCCCGTGGCCAGGGGGGGTCGGGGGGGGGGGGGGGGGGGGCGGCCCCCAGTGGGGAGGGCCAGGCCAGGGGGCCCCCCCAGGGGGGCCCGACGGTATTTTTTCCCCCATGGGGACCAGGTAAGTGCCGGGGTTTAAGGAGGGCCAGGGGGATGGGTTAAAGAAAATAATCAAAAAACAAAAAAGGCCCACTCCCCCCCAAAACACGTTACCAGCTCCGTTTTGGAACGCACGCTTTTAAACCCAAGGCCGGGTTTAAATTTTAAAAATAGTCCCCCAAACTATTTTGATGCAGCGTTATCCACCAGAGAAAATGCAAAAAAAATTTGTTTATTTTTTTAAAAAAGCATGAAAAAAAAAATTAACACCTTTTTCCCAAAGGGTGCAAAGAACCTTTTAAACCCAATGAAAGGCAGCTTACGCTTTTCGGGGGAAAAAAAACACCCTTAATCATAGTTTTCCAGGAGATAGGTCCCAGGGAAAACCGACAGATGACGTGGCATCTCATCCATTCGGGGGCCCAAACTCTAGTCGGGGAGTTTCAGGCGGGCTTTTAGCGGTTTATGACACCCCTGACACTTCTCAAGGACAGGGGGACAGCCCCCCTTTGGGACTCAGACACCGCGCGGACCCCCGGGGCCCCCAAGGGCCCCGAGGGTTGGGGGTCCCCCTATCCGTTTCATGGCGGAGTTTTTTGGGGGGGTTTGACGCACGAAAATTCCGAGGGCCCGGAAAACCCACCTGGGGATCACCCAAGACCAAGGAAAGGCGGGCCCCAAAAAGAAATTTTACGGGGCCAAAAAGATGGGGGATTTGTTTGTGGCTGCCTACTGCCGTTCGTGCACCCCCTGTCAAGGGGGGGGGAAGGAAAGGGCCCCGGGGCCCAAACCCCCACGGGTACCTCTCCCTATCAAAGACGGACCTTTCAGGAGGGGCTGTGGTTTTTAATTTGGAACCGGGGGTCCATTCCCACAGCTCCGGGAAACCTTCATACTGAAGGGTAGTAACAAAACCCCCCGGGTCCCCCCGGAAGGGGGAAAAACCTTTGTCGTCCATTTTGGGCCTTACAAGGGGGGTTCACCGCCTTACTAGAATTTCTCCCGGGGGGTTTTTTCCCCAGGAAATGCTCACGGGACCGGGGGACCCATTCATGTCGCGGCTAATGGATTTCTTTGTGTAAGCTGATACAGGTGCAACATCTGGGGGCCACCCGTAAAAAACCCACAACTAATGGCCTGGGGTGAACGGTTAAAAGGGCCCCTGAACCGTTTGGCTTAAGTTTTTTTGGGTTTCCGACACCCACGGCGCGACGGGGGAGCGATACCCCCCCACACCTGTTTATTCGAAATACCGGGAAGTCCCACAGGCCTCAAGGGTTTTTTCGTTTCCCTTCGAGCCCTGAAATTGGGCGACGTGTACGGGGGCCCCGGGCTCTGGGGGAAGGAGGCCTGGGGAAAGGGCTTACAACCCCGGGAGGTTCAGTCATTGATATGTTGTGGGGGGGGGGGGGGGGGGGGGGGGGGGGGGGGGGGGGGGGGGGGGGGGCCCGTGACAAAATGCAGGCCGTGACACAGCTAGTCCAGAAATATGCAAGGGGCCCAACCGCCCAGAAGCAGGGGTACGACCAGAATGCTTGCAGGGGCCCCTCCCAGGGGGGGCCCCAAAAGGTGGGCCCCTTGGTCCCCGAAACCAAACAGGACAAGCTTCAGGCAGCCTGGGAAGGCCCATATGTCGAGCACAACAACCCCAACGCAGTCAAAAAACCTGGTCACCCGGCCCACGCCCGGGGGAAAGGGCGGAACCCCTTCCACGTGAACATGATGAAACGCTTTCATGACGGAGGCATGTCCCCTTTCCCGGTTCCCAAACCTCCCCCGAAGTAGGGGGAGACGGAAAACCTCTTGGACTTTGCTTCCCCCCGGTCAGGGCGGGTTGGATCCATAGAGGCGGGGAGATGTGTGGACAGCCCTGGGGGACCAACGGCCCCCAAAGTTTGTTGGCAACCCTCCACCCCTTCCGGGCATTTTTTCATAACATGCCGGGAAAGGGAAAGGGAAAATCAGCCGTCCATCACGTGGACACCGGGGATCCCCCCCCCAATCCCCGGGGTTCAGGGATATCGGATCTCCCCCCAAGTGCAGCACACATGCTGAGGAGATTGACGAGATCTGAAGGGGGGGGGTCAACCAGGCTCCAACAGTGCCTGGGCCTCGCCTTAAATCCCCGCCCCAAGAAAGGATCGGACCACCCGATTCGGGGTGGACCCACAGGGGGCTCAAAAAATCTCACAGTCACTATGCGAACCCAATGCCACGCACGATTACCTGCTCGATCAGTTTGGGCCCGGGGGCCAAAAAACCTGACCATCATTGGGTCTGAGCCGGGGATATTGGCAGATTCCCCTGACCCATGAGGCAAGGGAACCTCTTGGCCTTTTTCAAACCCCCCCCGGGGTGTACGATCCACTGTCAAGCCCCCTTTCGGCAAAGAAGAATGCCCCTGCCCCCTTTTCAGTTTGGGGGTCAAACAACGCCCCCCTCAAGGGACTTGAAGGGAAACCTCCCCCGTACCTGGAAGACATACCAAATTTTCCCGCCCCACCTGGGGGGATCACCTCCAGCACCCGACGCAGGGGGCTTTTAAAGAAACTGGGCCCGGGAGGCTTTTACCAATTAAGCGGAAAAGTGCCACTGGCCTGAGTGAGGTCCACAAACCCGAGGCAAACCCGGGGAGGGGGGGGGGCCTTTAAGCCAGAGCCGGAAAAATTTGGGGCCATCGCACCTGGCCCCACCCCCCGGACCAAAAACAGGTGGATGAAACCCTTTTTGGGCACCCCTGGGGATATAAAGGTTTGTTTCCCCACTATAGTGGGCCCGGCAAAAACCCCCGAAACCCACCCTCACCCAAGATTTTGCCCTCCCAGTTTGATTGGAAAAAAACCCGGGGAGACGGCCTTGCCAAGCCCTCAAGGGTGCCTTGTGCAGCTCCCCCGTACTAAAAAGCTGCCCACTTTACCCGGGAAATTTATAGTAAAAAAAAAAACCCACGCCAGTGACTTTGGCCTCGGTGCAATGCCAGCCAGGTGGACACAAAGGGACAGGAACATCCCGTTTGTACCTTTTTGCCGGAAGCTTCTGCCGAGGAAGTGGCCCCATTTTCCCCCCTGGAAAAAGGGAAAGCTTGGTGAGAAATGTGGGGGGCCCCGCAGGGCTGCAACCCTATCTATAAAAGGGGGGCAAATTTTATTGTGGGGACAGACCACAACCCTCTGAGTTGGGTTTAAAAACACGGTCTCTGGAACCAATGGGGGGTTTCTACGCCGGCGTTCCAAAAGTAAAAACTTCGCCATTCTTTTCCCCGGGGGAAGGGGGCCCGAGACCACGGCAACCCGATGGGTTTTTCCCGGGCAAGGGGAGGGGGTCAGCTGGGGGCCCCGGTGGAGCGGGTGGGGTGCCCGCCCCCCCAAACGCCCCCCCAAAAGGGGGGGTTTTGGGAGAAACCACTCCAAAAAAAGAAATTCATCCCCAAATTCCCCTATCATTTAGGGTATTTACACTGCCCCCAGGCCCCCAAGGGGAAAACTCCAAATTTTCAAAATTAATTAAGCCCATTGAAATTGGGCCCTTTTGGTAAGGGGGTTTTCCCCACAGGACATCTGGGAAAAACCCCAAAAAAACCTCCTTTCCCTTAATTAGCACTGGGCCCAAAAGCTAAACCAAGCTCTCAAGCTTCAAAAAAAATTCAAAACAATCCAACCCAGTCGGGGCGTCTCAAAATTTTTTATATCGATTTATAGGCGACCAGCTCCGAACTTTATGCATGGCGAGTTTTATACCCCAAAATTTTGGAAAATCCCCCGCATGCACAGGCCCATTTCCAGGTTTCCAAGGGGGCATGGGACTGGATATCCAGAAAACCCGGAAAACCCCCGGGGGTCCATAAAAAAGGCGTGTCTCATAAACCCGGGGTTTTTTGGGAAATCCAGCCGGGTTTTGAAAATGCTTTCCGGGGTCCGGGGGTTTTTTTGCCAATGGGCCCGGGCCGGGTAAGTTTCCCTTTTGTGTTTGTTTTCAAAACTTCCCTGACCTGAGTGGGAGGGTTTGTAGACCCTCCCAGGGGTTTTTTGGGGGCTGCCACGTGGGGTGTCCCCACACAGATATAAGCAGGGGGGGCCAGGGGTTTGGGCCCGGGTTTTTCCAGGGGGGGGCCAAACCTTTAAAGCTTTCCAGGGGGCATCCATACACAGCAGCCAGGCCACATAAGCCCTCCCCCCTGTTACCCAGAACCCAAACAACAAAGGGGAACCTACCTATTTTTAAATGCCCTCTTGGGGCTGTAATCCATAATTGTAAAGTGCACCTCTGACCCCTTTCCTGTATATAAATTTTCCCTTTGTATATATTACCTGTCCCATGTGCCCCTTTAAGGCTAATTAAAACAAAAAACTTTTAAACTGGGGTTAGTCTGTTTTTGACAAACCCCTCACACGCCCAATCCTCGGTTTTATATTTTAAAAGCTACCCAAGGGGGGGTTTTCGGGGGGGGGGGGGGCCCCCTGTAATAAGGGCGGTAACGGACCGGGCTTATAACTTTAAAAGAGAGAAAATGTGGGAGCATTGTTTTGTCTCCCTGTGCCAGCGTGGACAGGGTTAAAAGTGGAACATTTTCTGGCTGACCTTTTTGCCCCCCCCCGAGGGGACGCAACGTTGAATACACCCCAAGTCGGGCCCTCGTCCCTCAAGCGGGGCCGGGGGACTAGGCCCGTTTTCGTCAAAATACGGGATCTCCCCTGGGTCGACCATCCCGAAAAAAATAAATACTGCCCCAAAACAAGAAACCAAACCCAAAAGGGAAAGGGAAGGACCCCCTTCAAACCCTTTCCCCTTATAGGCCTAAACTCGTTAATCAATGTTTTACCTCAAGTTTTCTACAAAGGGTCATGGGGATCCCCCTAGCCCAACATATTTCCAAAGCAAAAAGGAAACCGCATCAGGGGGGTTTTGTCCAGGGGATAGCAGTCAAAAAAGTGAAAAAAAGTTCTCTTGGTTTCTAAAACGAATCAGGAGGAAACCCCAGGTCCATGCACATCACCAAAAATTAAACCCTTGATACGGGAAAAAACTTTTGTTTGCGTAGACTGGGGATTGGGTGAATCTGGTCCAGAAAAAGAAATTTGGGCCTTTCAGGGTCCATATAGAACCTTCTTATCTCCTTATAGCAGTCACCAGAAGCAAGAATAAAGTTTGCCGGGTTTTTTTCTCGCAACCATTTCCCCCTTTGGGACAGGGACAAGGAAAAGGGATGTCCCCCCTCTCCCTTTCCTCTTCAAAACCCGGCCCTTGAGCCCCCAGCTTAAAAATTCCCCAATCTCATCCGACAAATTTGAAAGGGGATCACAAACAGAAATTTAGGGAGTCAAACTGTCACTTTTTTTTCCGATGACCCTCATTTTCTTTCTAGAACATCCGGAGAGGGTACTGCCGGGCCCGCTGCACCCCCTGCGGTCCTTTAGGGACTTTTGGGGTTTAAGATAAATGGGAAAACAAGTCAGAAATATTAGCTCTTTTCTCAAAAAATCCCCTGTGGGCTTCAACAACCCCTTTTTCAATGCAAAACCTCTATTAAGTACCCTTTTGGGAAACCCTTTTAGGGTTTAAAAAACCCCCCCTTTAAACACTTTACCACCTAAACAAACCCCCCCCTTCCCTATTAAAAATCATTAAGAAAATACACGGTGGTCTAACCCTTTCCCCTCCGCTGTTGGCAAGATCCATTTTTAAAACCATGGTCATTTTTCCCCCGACTTTTATACCCCCCACAGACAATTCCCCTCCCTTTCGAAACACCCCAGATCTAAAAATCCTGCTGGGCCAACCCTTTCCCCAAAATTTTTTTGGCGCCAAAAGCCAGGATTGCCGTGTCAAAATTAATTTAACCCAGGGAAAAGTGGGGGGTGTCAACTTGGCCCGATATCCTAAAAATAACCTTGCTTGCCTTTTTTCGGCATTGCAGTGACTGGGTGAAACGGACGTCCCATTATTCAAATTTTTTCCCCAGAAAACCCCGCCGGCAGCACCTGGGAAAACTTTCGGCCCTATTGCACACTAGATTGCCAATATTCCAAAGAAAAATCAGGTCATGTATATTTTAGAGAAACACCATAGCTTTCTTGGAGGGCATGCCGGGAAAATATTCGATCTTTCCGATGATCCCGAGTAAACATATGCCCCTTTCGGGGCACCCAGAGTTTCGACAAGGGATGGGGAAATGCCCAACTAGGGATTTGGGGAAGCTAAATGGGATTGTGAAAGTGGGGCTCTTCTGAGTAAACAACGAGGTACAATCAAAAAACAAGTCCAAATTTCCGGAAACCTACCCCGATTCCTGCCTCCCACTACAACCTATGGCCAATTTATGAGTTTTTTTAGAGGCATGGTTTTTTTCCCCCTTTAAAAAGGGAAAACTCGCTGATCTGTTTGAAAAAAGTTTTTTTAGGCCCGACTTCAACTTCTCACTCCCTATCAGACATTTATAATAAACTGAGAGAACTAGATATTCAAAGCTGGGAGGGCAGACTGTTTTCTAGTTGGGACAAAAACTTTCCCAAAATTTTTGAATATCATCTTTTTCTGATTTGGGGTGGAACCGCACTTGTAAATCGGGCCCCCAAAAGAAAAATTGCGGAGAATCGCACTTTTTAAAATTTTTTACATAGACCATAATTTGGGTTCAACATACCCCCCCCTCCACTTGGGCCGGCCCGCGTATACTGGGGGGTTTCCCAAATGTAACGGGAAACCAAAAAAAAGACATGATACATAGCATGGTTTTCCAAAGTCACAAAACTTCTGGAACTCCCCCGGTAGCAACCCGAGAAGGGTCTGGAGAATTTTTTGCCCCCCTCACACCCAAACCCGGGTATTTCAAAGACCTCCCAGAACTCTAAACACTGAACCTTTTTGCAAAAATTTTCTTACTGGCTGTAAAAAAGGGCTCTTTTTTAAAACCCGGGGCTGGAGCCAGAAAACACCCAAGGTAAGGGAAGTCCCATCCCCCAAATAAAACATTAAACCCCTTTCATGGACCGCTTAGAGACCGAAGTAAACAACTGTCCTTAACCAAAAGATTCTTTTTAAACCGGTTTTTCTCCCCCTTTTTTTAAAGCATTTCAGACAGGGACCCAATCAAATTTCCCGGAAAAATCCGTTTAAACTGACCAATGGAAAATGGAAAAGGGGAACTGGCAAAGGACATTAGGGGTAAAATTTAAAAAAATAATGCGGGAAAAACCAAAAAATATGTGCCTGGGGGAACATAGATGTGGGCCAACTCCAGGACCAGTCAGAAACTACAAAATAGCCCAATGTATTGTCCCCCTACAACAAAAAACCCAAAAAGTCTTGGGGGAAAAGTTGCATTTGGTTATGTATGTTTTTAATCTGGGTTTTATTATTAAAGTGATTTTTTCGATTTTTTTTTCTTTTTTTTTGGATTTTTCCCGGGCCCCCTTTTCCCAGATTTAAAGGGACACTTTACATAGCCCCCGTAGTTTCGGTGGGGTACCAACTATGATTTACACTTAATCTCCTTCTCAATGTTTCAATTGTTTGGTAGACAGTGGTGGTCCTGAGATTTAATTGTTATCAGTTGCATTGTCAGATAATATGATATTGACTCATAGATGTTATTTTGTACCATTGCAAAATGATAATGTACCCTCAGTTGTCTTAATTTTGATTTTGAAAACAATAAAAATATATATAAAAAAAAAAAAAAAACTCAGCTGAATATCCATCAGGCCCTGGGGACTTCCCATTTGCCAGTCCCGCGACTACCCTGCGAACCTCCTCCTCTGTAATTGCATCCTCCAGTTGCATCCTCTGTATCTCTGAGATGCCTGGCATATCCAACGAATCTAGAAAGGATGATACTCTTTGGGTGTCATAGGGATCAGCACTATACAGGGATTCGTAAAAATCTATAAATTCCTGCTCTATTTCTCGAGGGTCAGTTAGGATCTTACCTGAGGTTGGGGCTTTTATCGCCGCTATGGGGGGGGTCTTGCCTGCCAAGGTTTTGTGACATTTGCCAAAAGTGAGCCCGTTCTATTTCCCCATCTGTAAAATTTGTTTTGTTGAACCCTTAAATGAGCTTTAGCCTCTCCCTGGAGAAAAGTGTGAAGCAGTTGTTGTGCCGTCTGGAATTCTTTTTTATTGTCTAATGAGGGGTCAAAGGGGATAGGTTGCTGCTTCAGAGGGGAACCGAGTGGATCTTTAGACTCAAAACTCTCCCCACAAGGATTGAATGAACGGTTGGATTTCTGCTGTTTCATCTGAAAATTCCTGCCTCTGTCATTTTAGTACTGTCCCATTGATTAGTTGTTCCTAACTGTCATGTTCAATACCTGTGTTGTGCCTTTTTGTAAACTTGGCGCAGCATAGCTTCTGCTGCCTCTGTGTCTCGGCGTCTGGTTTGTGTAAACTATCAGGTTGCCGGGCTACAGGTCAGCTGTTTAGTCATGTGACCGCCTGCGGCGCCGAGACCGGAAGTGCGGGCGGCGCGCTTGGCGCTCCGGACCACACTTATTGCCGGTGTGTGCAAATTGTGACTGCAGCTGCCCCTCTTACAGGAGGAGAGAGGATCCCACCATAGGTCCGTTTTGGGGATCATTTTTCTAGAGGATCTGTAAGAATGCGCGGCACTATAGCAACGGTGTCAGTTCGTGAGTATATGACAGACCTGCTGACATGAGCAGTTACTCTGTTCACTTTACTATATGGGATCTTGCTAATTTTTATCTAGCATGACATTTGTAATATTGAGAGTATGGCATTTTTTTGACTTGGAATAGTCTTCTTTATGATACTTGTGGTAGACTTATTGGTACATGTGGGAAGTGTATCCATTATATGCCTAAATACCGGATGGTTTGGATTCCATATACCAGTGTCCCACAGGTTATTAAATTATCATCCTAGGAGAGCTTGTGCCATGTATATATATATATTATATAGACTCTTTGGATCCTTTAATTTGTCCTGAGTACAGAAAAACCTGGGGGGGCCCCCCCCTTGGGGGGGGCCCCCCTTTTTTTTTTTAAAAATGGGGGGGGGAAAAAAAAAGGGGGGGCCCCCTTTTGGTTTCCCCCTTCCCGGGGAAAATTGGGGGGGCCCCCCCAACCCAAAGGGAAGAGGGGGGGGTTTGGGGTTTTTTCCCCCCAAAAGGGGGGGGCCCCCAAAAAAAAAAAAGGGGGGCCCCTTTTTTTAAAAGGGGGAAAAAATTTTTTTTTTTTTTAAATTTTTTTAAAAAAAAAAAAATTTTTAAAAAATAAAAAATTTTGGGGGGGGGTTTTTAAAAAAGGGCCCCCCCCTTTCCCCCTTTCCCCCCAAAAACCCCCCCCGGGGGGGGGGCCCCCCGGGGGGCCCCCCCCCTTTTTTTTGGGGTTTTCCCCCTTTTTCCCCCCCCCAAAAAAAAAGGGGGAAAAATTTTTTTTTCCCCCCGGGGTTTTTTTTAAAAGGTTTAAAAAACCCCCAAAAAAAAATTTTTTGGGTTTTAAAAACCCCAAAAAAATTTTTTTTTTTAAAAAAAAATTTTTTTTAAAAAAAAAAAAAATTTTTTTTTTTAAAAAATTTTTTTTTTTTCCCCCCTTTTTATTTTTGGGGGGGGAATTAAAGGGGGGTTTTTCCCCCGGGGGAAAAAAACCCCCGGTCCCCCGGGGGAAAAAAAAAACCCAAAAACCCCCGGGTTTTTTTTTTTTTTTTTTTTAAAAAACCAAAAAACCCCCGGGGGGGGGAAAAGGGGGGGGCCCCCGGGGGAAAATTTTTTTCCCCCCCCGGGGGGGTTTTTTTTCCCCCCCCCCGGGGTTTGGGCCCCCCTTTTTTTTCCCCCCCCCAAAAGGGGGGGGGGGCCCCCCTTTCCCCCTTTTTTTAAAAAACCCCCCCTTTTTAAAACCCGAAAAAAATTTTTTTTTTTTTTTTTGGAAAAACGGGGGGAAAAAAAATTTTAAATTTTTTAAAAAATTTAAAAAAAAAAAAAAAAAAAAATTTTTTTTTTCCCTTTAAAAAAGGGAAAATTTAAAAAAAAATTTTTTTTTTTCCCCGGGGGGTTTTTAAAAATTTTAAATTTTTTTTTTTTTTTTTTTTTAAAAAAAAAAAAACCCCTTTTTTTTTTTAAAAAATTAAAAGGAAAAAAAAAAAATTTTTTAAAGGAAAAGTTTTTAAATTTTTTTTTTTTTAAAAAAAATTTTTTTTAAAAATTTTTTTTTTTTAAAAAAAAAGGGGGAAAAAAAAATTTTTTTTTTAAAAAAAACCCCAATTTTTTTTTTTTTTTAAAAAAAAAAATTTTTAAAAAATTTTGGGGTTCCCGAACCCCCCAAAAAGGGGGGGTTTTTGGGGGGGGGGTTTTTTTAAAAAAAAAAAATTTCCTAAAAATTTTTTCCCCCTTTGTTTAAAACCCGGCCCTTTTTAAATTTTGGGGGGGCCCCCCCCCCTTTTTTTTTTAAAAAAAAACCGGAAAAACCCCGGAAAAAAAAAAAAGGGGGAAAAAAGGGGGGGGTTTTTTTAAAAAAAAATTTTTTGTTTTTTTTTTAAAAAAAAAAAAAAAAATTTTTGGGGGGGAAAAAAAATTTTTTTTTTTTCCCCCTTTTTTTGGGGGTTTTTTAAAAAAAAAAACCCCGGGGGGTTTTGGAAATTTTTTTTTAAAAAATTTTAAAAAAAAGGGGTTTGGCCCCCAAAAGGGGTTTTTAAAAAATTTTAAAAAAAACCCCCTTTTTTCCCCTTTCAAAAATTAAAACCCTTTGGGGGAAAAAGGCAAAAAAAGGGGGGAAAAATTTATTTAAAAAAGGGAAAAAAAAAAATTTTTTTTAAAAAAAAAACCCCCCCCCCCCAAAAAAAAAAAATTTTTTTTTCCCAAAGGGGGTTTTTAAAATTAACCCCCCGGTTTAATTGGGTTTTTTTTTTTTTAAAAAAAAAAAACCCCCCAAACCAAAAAAATCCCCCGGGGGGAAGGGGTTTTTTTTTTTGGGGGGGCCCCCCCTTTTTCCCCTTTTGGTTTTTTGGGGGAAAAAAAAAGGGGCCCCAACCCCCAAAAAAATTTTTTAAAGGGGGGAAATGGCCCCGGGTTTCCCCCCTTTTTTGGGAAAAAAAAAAGGAAAGGTTTTTGTTTTTTTTTAAACCCAAAAAATTTTTTTTTAAAAAAAAATTTTTTAAAAAATTTTTTTTTTTCCCCCCAAAAAAAATTTTTTTGGGGAAACCCCGGGGGTTATTTCCCCGGGGGGTTTTTTTTTCCCCCCCGGGGTTTTGGGGGGTTTTTTTTGGGGGGGGCCCCCCCCCCTTTTTTAAAAACCTTGGGGAAAAACCCCGGCCGGGGGGCCCCCCCCGGGGGGGGGCCCCCAAAAACCCCCCCCCCTTTGGGGTTTTTTTAAAAAACGGGGTTTAAAATTTTTCCTTTTTTGGGCCCAACCCCGGAAACCCAAAAATTGCCCCCCAAAAAAAAAAAATTTTAAACCCCCCCCCAAAAAAAAAAAAAATTTTTTTAAAAAACCCCAAAATTTTTAACCCCCAAAAGGGGTTTTTTTTAAAAAAAACAAAAAAGGGGAAAAAAAAAAAAAATAAGGAAAAAAAAAAAAAAAAAAAATTTTTAAAAAATTTGTATTTTTTAAAAAATTTTTTCCCCCCCAAAAAAAAAAAAAAAAAAAGAAAAAAATTTGGGGGGAAAGGGGAAAAAATTTTTTTTTTTTTTAAAAAAAAAAAAAAAAAACCCAAAATTGGAAATTTTTAAAACCCCACTTTTTTTTTTTTTAAAAAAAAAAACCCCCCCAAAAAAAAATTTTTAAAAAACCCCCCCAAAAAAAAAAAGGGGAAAAAAATTTTGGAAAAAAAAAGGAAAATTTTTTTTGGGGGAAAAAAAATTTTTTAAAAAAAAAAAAAGGTTTCCCAAAAAAAAAAATTTTCCCCCCAAAAAAAAAGGGGAAAAAAAAAGGGGGAAAAAAAGGGAAAAATAAAAAAAAAATAAAAAAAAAAATATTTTTTAATATTTCCCCCCCCCCCCAAAAAAAAAAAAAAAAAAAAAAAACCCCCCCAAAAAAACCCCAAAAATTTTTCCCAAAAAAAAAACCCCCAAAAACAAAAAAAAAAATTTTTCCCCCCAAAGGGGAAAAATTTTTTTTTTTAAAAAAATTTTTTTTTTAAAAAAGGAAAAAAAAAAAAAAAAAAAATTTTTAAAATTTTTTTTTTTGGGGGCCCCTTTTAAAAAACCCAAAAAAAAAAAAACAAAAAAAAAAAAATTTTGTTTTTTTTAAAAACTTCTCAAAAAAACCCTTAAATAAAAAGTGAAAAAAAAAAACCCCCAAAAAAAAAAAACCCCCCAAAAAAAAAAAAAAAAAAACCCCCCCTTCCACAAAAAAAAAAAAATTTTGGGGAAAAAAAAAAAAAAAGGCAATTTTTTATAGACGTATTTCTCCCGTGTAAAAGTAATTTAAAAAAGAAAAAACTATAGAAAATCTTATTATTGTAATTGTACCGACCCCCCTAGTTAAAAATTTCACATCATTTTTCCCCTGCACCCAAATGCTGTAAAATTGAAACTCAAAAAAAAATGACCGAACCGCGTTTTTCCCCCCTTTTCATTGCCCAAAAGCTAAAAAAAAACTATGGGAAACCCTTTTGCCTAAAATGCAAAAAAACACCCCAATGAGATCCCCGATGGGTTTTTGGGGAATTTTCCCAAAAAGGGGGGGACTTCTGGGGGGTTTTTGGGGCCCGTTTTTTTCTACTTTGGGGGTTTTCAAATCCCACATGGCCCCCCCCCCAAAATCTCATTCCCCCAAAACCAAAAAGGCGCTCCCCCCTTGTACGCCCTGCCAAAGGGGCCCAAAAAAAGCAGTTTAAACCCCCATGTAGGGAATTGCCGAACTTGGAAGAAAATTTTGAAAAAAGTTTTAGGGGTTTTTTTTTTTCCGGTTCCCCTTTTAAATATGAAAAATTTTAAGCTAAAAATTTCAGATTATTGGAAAAAAAAATTTTTTTTAAATTTTTACAGCCCAAACCCCAAAAAAAAATTTTTGAATCACCTGTGGGGTTTTTATTTACTCAATTTCAAACCCCCGGTTTTATTTCCCTTTAAAGGGGGTGTTTCCAATATGCAGGGCTATTTAGGGGGTTTATTTAAATTTTAAACACTTTTGGAAGTCCCCAAAACCGAAAAAGGGCCCCCTTAAAAAAAAAAGTTTGAAAAAGAGGCCCCCGAGTAAGTAGGTGCTCCTCCCATTCTGGGGCTTATGGTTGGCCAAAAAAAATGCACTAGGGCCCCCATATGGGATATCTCTAAAAACGGCAGAAACCCGGGGGAATTTATATTAAAATTGGGATTTACCTGGGCACATTTTCCCTATTTCCGTGAATAATTTGGGTAAATATTTAAAAAAAAACAAAAGAAAATGAAATTTTTGGAAAATTTTTTTACCTCCCCTTTGCTTTAATTTCTGTGAAATACTAAGGCTAGGTTTAAACGGGGGAAATTTTCGGGCTAATTTTCGGCCCCCCAATTACGCCCTTGCCGGGGGGGGGGCGGGAGCGGTGGACTGAGCAAGGGGCCGGCACTTCGTCGGCCCCCTAGACTTGAAATTTTTCTAGCCCCCCCCCCCGCGTATTTGCGGGTATAATTCCCCTTTTCAAATTTTCTCCCCCCCCCCGGCCGGTGAAAAATGGCCTAAAAAGGGGGATCAAATTTCTAAAAAGTGTTGTAAATTTTTAAGGGGTTTTAGTTTCCCCAGATGGTTTTACTTTTGGGTATCTAACCCTTCAGGCCCCCAAAACCCCGTCAGAAAATGGAGTGGTCCCTAAAAAAATGAAAATTGCAAATTTTCTTGGGAAAAAGTAGAAATTACTACCCAAAATTTTTTAAGACTTTTAATGTCGTTTTTAAAAAAAAAAAAAAAAACATTTAAAAATGTTTCCAACCTTTTAGTGGACTTTTGGGGTTTCTAGTTATAAACATTTTGGGGGAATAATTATCTGTCTTGCAGCAGAAATTTTTTCAACTTTTAAAATCTCAAATTTTTAAAATTTTCATGAAAATTTTGATATTTTTTACAAAAACAAAAAGGGTTTTTATGGGGTAAAAAATTTACTAACTTAAAACACAAAAGTGTCACGAGAAAACCAAACTCCTTTAAACACATGGATAGGTAAAAAAGGGCAAAAAAATTATTCTCACATAAATTGACAAAATGTCAGATGGGAGGGCAGACTGTTTTCCCAGTTTTGGGGCAAAACTTCCCAAGATTCTGAATACATCATCTATTCTGATTTTTTGGGAAACCCCACTTTTAAATCGGTCATAAATGAAAAAAAAGGGGAGAATCGCATTTTAAATTTTTTCCCTAAGGGGCCCTATTCGGGTTTTAACATACCCCCCCCCCCCCCTCCACTGGCCCCCCCCCTTTTATACGGGTTGTCCCCAAATTAACGAACCTAAAACAACATGTTTCATACATGTGGTTTTGCCCCAAAACCCCCAAAACTTCGGAATCCCCGGTAGCAACCCCGAGAGGCTTGGGGAATTTTTTGCTCCCCCCCACAAAACCCCAAAACCCTGCTATTTTTGCCTCCCGAAGGTCAAAAAACTGTACCTTTTTGGGAAATTATCCTTTTCTTTGGGTTTCAAAAAGGTCTCTGTTAACCAGGTGGCTGGAGCCAGATACACCCACGGTAAGGGAAGTCCTATCCCAAGTAAAACATTACCTCTTCATGGACCGCTTAGAGACCGAAGTACACAAGCTGTCCTTAACCGAGAGATTCCCTTTTAAATGGGGGACCCCCCTTTATTTTAAAACCACGTCCCGAACTGGTGGGGCCCTAAAAAAATGTATATTTTAAATTTTCTTGAAAATGTGAGAAATTAAATACTAAATTTTAAGACCCCCTAATGTCGTAAAAAAAAAAAGACCAAATTTTAAAAAATGAAAGCCAACCTATAGGGGGACAATGGTTAAAGCTAGTTATAAACTATTTTGTGGGGGAATAATTTTTGTCTTGCACCAAAAATTTTTCAACTTTTTCCCCCAAAAACTCAAATTTTTTTTCCCAAATTTTTTAGAAATTTTGATATTTTTTTTTTACAAACAAAACAAGGGTTTTATGGATAAACATTTCTTACTAACTTAAACACAAAGTTTCACGAGAAAAATTCTCTGTTTACAAAAAATAGGGAAAAAATGCAAAAAAAATTATTCTTACATAAAATGACACATGAGAAATTAAAAAAAAGGGCTGGGGTTTAGGGAAAGGGCAAAACGGCTGGGGCCTTAAGGGGTTTAAAAAAACCCAAAAGGAAAATGAAAATCCAGTGGCCCTTTCTTGGGCCCAACTTTTTGGCCCCCTTTTAAAAATTCCCTAAAAATTTTCAAAAGGGATCCCTTTAAAAGGGGACGCGCCCCGCAGCTAAAAACCAAAAATCAATAAACCAATTTTAGTGTTTTTGTTTACACCCAGTGCCAGGGGAGGGGGGGGGGGAAGGGAAAGGGGGGGCGGGAGGAAGGGGGGGAGGGGGTTGAAGAAGAGGTAAAGGGTCACCTCCCAACCCCCGGGGTCGGCAAACCTAATCTACCCTTTTCAATGAATCAGGGATTTAGCATATACTAATTTCAGGGGGGGTCCAACCCCTTAGTTGGGGCAAAAGGAGCCTAAAGTTTTTTCCAGCCGTGAAAAAGTCCCCCAAACATCTACCCATAGCTCCTGAAAACCCTGCCTGGGAAAAAGGGGGTTCCCCCCTGTCAAAGGGAAACGATCAAGGATCCTAGACGGTGCATGTGGCAGGAGCCTTTTTTGTCGCCTCTTCCGGTTTTCCTTTAAAAGAACACCTTTGGGCCCTTTTCCACCACTCTGAAATTTTTTCCCGGGTACAACAATTGAAAACCCCCCCGGTGTCCCCTGGAGGGGTTTAAAAGACAAGTGAAAAGCCTTTTCCTTTTTTGAGTGACCTGCATGGAAAAATCCTGGAAAACAGTTTTCCCATCCTCACCACCCCCTGGAGACCTCCCCAAACTGCCCAAAGGGTCCAGAAATTTTTCTTTGATCCCCCCAGTTTTTGAAAATTTCGCTATTACCCCGGGCTTGGGGCCCACCCCCTTTCTCTTACTGTGCCAATACGGTGAACCTTTCTTAAAACAAGGTCTTAGGGGTGTCCCAAAAAGAAGTTTTGGGCCCAAAACGTTAGACAAATAGGAGGGCCCGCCTCCCGTGGGGGGGGTGTCTTTCCAAATGCCTATGAACCTGAATTGTTTTCGCCGTTCTCTATTTTCCCAAATGTCAAATTTTTTTTTTTTTAAACCCCCTCCATTTGGGTTTTTGGTTTTGGGCGTTGAAATCCCCCTCTATTTTTTTTGTTTATTTTTCTTCTACCGAACCCCCCTGTACGGGGGCCCCCAGTTCAACAATTCGTTGTGTTTACTGGGGATCTGGGCTAAAGCCCCAAATTTAAACCGATGCCTGAATTTAGTTTTATTTCCCCTTGTCTAAGGCTGGAAAAATGATGCCTTTGGACCTCCCGGGCCAAAGAAAACAGGGTTGGTGGGTATTGCCTTTGGGGAGGAGGGGGGGTCAATGGCCGGGGGATCCAGGGGAAAGGCCCCCCGGCGACCCCTTGGGGGCGTCGCCGACTTTTTTGTCGCTTTTTAGATGCCTTTGCTTGTGCTTTTTTCCCCTCTAGGGTTGCTTGATCGGGTTTTGGGGAGTAGAAAAGCGTGGAGTCGCCCGTATGGCTTTTTAAACTGGGATGCCCTTTTTGATTTAGGGGTACTTGTACAATCTGTCCATCTGTATAGGCAAAACTTGGGGGCGTTTGGGGTGCGCTCTAGACCTGACAAAACCCTGTTTTAGGGTCCTTGTGGAAGGGAGCCAAAAAGAACCTTTTCACTTCAATTTTCCCCCGTAGTGAAGGAGGATGCCAAATGCGGAGGATGCTAGGTGGGCCCGCGAGGGGCGTCCCCTTTTTGGGTTTTGGGTTTTTTCATTTCAGAAATGGGCAGAGAAAATCTTTCATCTTTGCTATCTAGGACCCCTTTCCCATGGGCAGGTTGGGCAAAGCTGGATATCCTGAAGCAGTCCCCTGCCCTTTAGGGGTGTTACCCCAGGTGGGGCCCCTTGGTGGCAGCAAAGGTTTTTGAAATAGTTATTGTGGGGAAAAGGGGGAATTTTTTTGCTCCAAGGTTTAAACCTTTATCAGGCCCCCGTTCTCGACGATAACCCTTAAGAGATCACTGTAAATTTCTCCTATAACCCCGGGCAGCAGAGCACCTTTTGGGAAACCGATTTCCCCGGTCGGTCCAGTAGAAAAAAATGGGGAGTTTTAAAAACGGCAAACAGGGGGAACACCGAATTTCCCCCCCTTCCCCCGGGTGCTTGGAGCCGTTAAATGGGTCCCATAAGGCTGATGCACGACGTTTTTGGGTGTATAAGGGCCTCTAACCAGCAGGGGTTAAACACTGATGGATGGTTTAAGCCCTGGGGTAATTTTCCCCCTAACCCCCTGCGAAACGCCCGCACTCAGGGCCTAAATATGTGCCCTTTGGGGTAAAAGCCGCCCTGTACCTTTCTGGCGTCTGACCCGGTCAGAATTAGCTATCTGCGGTCACCGGTGGCACTCGGAGCTACGAGGGTCACGCCCGCCTACGCCGCAGGAGCTCCCCGTCCGTCACCTGTGCCACAGCGAGTCCCAAGATGGCGTGTCTGACTTCTGTGCGGGAAGGCGCTCCATGCCCGTCTGCACCCGCGCCCGTCGCCTCTCCCCTCGCTCTCCGCCGGCTCCAGACCCTCCGTTCGGCAGTCCGGTCACGCTGCGGCACCCGCTCCTCTCCGCGTCTCCCGCTGAGCCCACGTGATAGAAGTACGGGCTTCAGACAGGCCAGGTGAGTAGGTGCCGAGCTTTGCAGCCTACGCAGCCGCTGTGTACCTCCGGGGAGAAAATCTGTCAGCGTCCTCTGGGCTAAGGCTTCCCACTGCACCTCTGATGGTGGATGCAGGGGGATTGAGAAGGCTGGATGGCTTGGATAACCCTGAATTTAGAAGGCCGCAGAGGAGCTCCTCTAAAACGCGGCCGTACCAGACGCCCCGCCCCCGGTAGTCAAAGTAACTGTTTCTGAGCTGGGAGAGTTCACTGTGAAGGGGGGAGCCAGGAAGTCTACATCCTGAGCACACTGATAAACTCTGGGCTGCTATCTCTGTGCTGGATATAACACTAGCAGCAGTGTAATGTAGATACCAGTAAACCCTGTGCTGTGTCTGCTGCAGTGTATGTAATGAATCAGATTACCATGTACAAGCAGCTATATCCTCAGCTCCCCCCTGCACAGTTGGTATTTTTCAACAGAAAGAATCCCTGCTACATAAAGAGCACTGCTAAGAAAGTGAAACTAAAATTTGTCCCCCTGTAATACTCAGGTAAACCCTCTGATTTGCTAATGACATGTATTGGAAAAATGTTTTATAATTTCAGCTACTACTATATTTTGTGTGTTTGTGTGGAGGTGATAGGTGCTCTTTAAGACTTCCTACAGAGCTGTATGTAGAGAGATTGGGAAAGCAAGGATGGTTATAACTGTTCCTGCCTTTTCTCTGACCACCAACTTTCCATTCACCCTGCTACACATCCTTTCAGAGTTGTATGCCAAACACCCGGACACAAATAGTCAATGGACATTAAAAACTGGTTACATTTCTAAGAGCAACAGCTCAATTCAGAGGTCTATGAAAATATGCTCCAAAGTTTTTATTCTGTTAAAGGGGTTGTCTCACTACAAGGATCGCTTTTTATGTTAAAGATCTTGCAAAAACAAGTCACTTTGTAATATGTGTCCATTAACAGTGTCCTGCCTATTCTGAGATATGTCCTCTTGTATGGGCTGCATCAGTTCCTCAGGTCGCTATAGCTACAGACCTGTTTGATCCCTCGTGATAGGCTGCCAGCACTGGTTGCTATAGCTACAGACCTGGCTTCTACTTCAGCCTAGTAGAACCCACTAAACATGCCCCTGAATTCAAAATGAAACCAAGAAAACAGGCCTGAGGTAAGATGAATCAATGCAGTGAGACAACCCCTTTAAGAGTACACATGATGAGTAAAATTTACTAGCAGTCTACAGTCAGAAATGAGTTCCATTTATTTCTATGTGGTTTTTGACTTGGATCCCCGTTAAAAATCACAAATGTTTGGGGCGCGTTTTACATGACATTTTAAGCCATCCCCATTGACATCAATAGTAAATTTCCGCTTGGAATACCACCAAAGAATAAACAAGTTCTAATTATTTCTTATGGCAAAAAACCAACCACCAAAAATGTGCTATGAACTACAGTGCATATTTTCTATTGAGGTCAATAGGGATGATTTCCTTTTGGTTTCAGACAAGTATTTTGGATTCTGACTTGAAGTACTCGTCATGTGGACAGAGCCTTAGAACCTAAGTATTTAGATAAATAGACATGTTGGGAAATCTGGCACATCCTCTTTAACCCCTTAAAGGGGTTTTCTCACTACAGGCTTTCGTAGGCATCCAAACTGGTCTTAGATTTTAAAATCCAGGGGTGAGTCTCTCCTCACAGTAGATGTGTCTTCCCTCACTGAGCAGTGGTGACCTCATCACACCCCCTTCCTGTCCCTGCTCCCTCCTGAGTCATCTTCATTCTCTGCAAGCAGTGGGAGGAAGTGGATGTCACAGCTCTGAAGATCTCCTGCAATGGTCAGTTCTCATGCCTGCAGAGCTGTCACCTCCCTCCCAGGTTCCACAAGCAATTCTTGTAACCACAACACCTCTATTGGTAGAAACAGTTATAAATACAGCCTGCAATGATGAAACAAATGTGAGAAATGCCCAGATCGTTCACATAGAGGTATCAGTGGGAGAGAAGCAGATAGGAGCACAGGCAGCCTCACACAGCTCAGAGGGAAGTGAGAGGAAGACCATGAGAACACATACACAGACGACGGCCAGCATCTAGCACAGAGAGCTCAGGCAGCCAGTGTCATATAGCTCAGAGGGGAGTGAGCACAGAGAGTGCAGGACAGCCAAACACAGCATAAGGGGCGTGTCACGAGCAGAGGTTGAACTAAATGCAGGACAGCCAATCACAACAAAGGTGGCGTGTCACGATCCCAGGCTGCAAAATTAGCTCTAGACACATACAGATTAGCTAATAGCTGCTATACTAAATGATTTAGGTAATACAAACCGATTGCAAAATTGCTTATTTTTACTGTCCCCATCATTACAGATATGTTTGTAGCAAGAAAACTCCTTTAAGGTGCACACCAGTTTTGTTTTTTTTTATTCTCATCTTAAAAAGACCCATAACTTTATTTTCTCCACAGACATAGCAGTATGAGTTTATTTTTGCCAGACAAGTTGTATTTTCAAATAATATATCCGGAAGCCCCAAAAAATCTCTGCGGGATGGAATTGTAAAAAAAATTTAATTAAGCCATTTTTGGAGGGGCTTGTTTTTATGAAGTTTATAATGCAAAACAAATTAAATGCTATCTTTAGTCTGTGGGTCAGTATGATTCCATTCATATAAAATGTATATAGTTTTCAATATGCTTTACTACTTTTAAAGAATACAAAAAAAACTTTGCTTTGTATCACCATTTTCTGAGACCATTAGTTTTCTTTCTTTTTTAGGTCATTGGCACTGCATGATGGCTCATTTTTTGCAAGGTGAGGTTTTGTTTTTATTGATATCCATTTGGAGTGTATGTGACTTTTTGAACACTTTTTATTCCATATTTTATAGAAGATAGGATGACCAGAAAACAACAACAAATTCTGGCTTTTATAGATGTGGCGATACCAATTATGTTAATTTTTTTGTGTTATTTTCTTTTATTTGGCAAATGTCAAAACAGAGTTGTTTTAAATTTTACTATTTTTATTAAAACTTTTTTTTTTACTACTAATAATAAGTCCACCTAGTGTCGCCATGACGTACAAATACATAATTGTGTGCATAGATGTCAGGGGCTGTACATGGCATAGGACAAATACGGGTCGGTTTATCCGGCCGGTATTTGTCCTGTTTTCGGGCCGTGCACACAGCCGTTGGGGGGACGGCTTTTCTCCGCGGTTTGCGGAGAAAAGCCCTCCCCCTTCACATAGGCATGTTCAAATTCTGTCTGAAAACCGCCGGGCGGAAAACCCGTGCAGTGGGGATCGCTGCATGAATTTTCCATTAAGGTCCGTAAAACCGTTGTGTAAAAGTTTTTCAGCCGGTTTTCAAAACCGAGAACCGGCTGCAAAACCGTGCCGTGGGGACATAGCCTTAAAGTCAAAGACTCTGGGTTAAATTCATCAATAGCATGCAAAAGTCGCCAATGTTATAGTCATAAATAATTTTCACAGAATTTTGAAACTTTTCATCGGGTTTCTGCCACTCTAACCCCTTTTGTAAAAAGGCCCACATATTTATTATTATTTACACCAGAAAGTAGTGTAAATTATAGCTGGTATAGATTCAGTCTCAGGTTTGTGGACTGCTAAAAGATGTGCCCTATGTATTAAAAGGAATCCAATTTTTTTTCCAAATTGAAACAAGATACTGACACATTCTTTTCTTCTTAGCTACTTTTATTTTACAGTTGTATATTTCTCAGTTCTGTCGTCTGTATATGATTATGGAGGCAGCCAACTTTCCTCAGCTGTTTTTTAACAGCATTTAGAGCAATGCTTTACAGCAGCTTCATGGGCATAGGAGCCTGTGAACAGGAGCAGACCCATTGACTTCTATAGGAGAGTTTTCTAGGCATAATCTGTGGCCTGGGAAGAAGTTAGTGTGCAAGTAGGGGAAGCTGTGACTACCTCCTATTGTAACAGGTGGATGCTGTTTTATCTATACACATTGGTGTCACCTTTCAGCGTCATCATGCTGCTAATGAGGAGGCTGCTGAGAAATTCTATCTACAGAACAGGAAGTGTCAGACGATTATTAGGCCTAGTGGCCAAAGTGAGAACTGCAGAATTTCAGGATATATATATATAAATTTTTTAAATAATGATACCGATATTAAAAAAATCCCTTTAACAGGCATAGCTTCTTAAATTTGCTGCATCTTTGGCATGATTTTCATTAGGAGCAGCGGTATTGTACACATTGTCCATGGTGTTATATACACACATTTGCAAAACTATCACTTTCTGTGCAGGGCTTATTTTTAACACATTCAGTCAGTTGTATGTATAGATAATAAGGAAATTGAAGACATTTTCTAGAACATTTTACCTTTGAAAGCTGTTTTTATTTTGTATTTCAATATTAAAATTTGCACAGAAATGCAAATAATATCTCAGTATCATAGAAAAAAAAATAAGATGAAATGTGTATGACATTCTCTTCAATGTACTTGATCAAGTACAATTTGGGTAATGTATTAAGCGATTATCTCCATTTTTGGGTAGAGAAAAGCAATTATGGCACACACAAAAGTTGCACTTTAATTGTGACTTTTCTTGCTTCAACATTTTTAAGAAGTGGCAGAAAGTGGGTGGGTCAATTAAGAGGGATTGTGACCGGCATCTTTATGATCATTATTTTAGTCAAAATATAGCTCACATGCAGATTTAAATTTCCGAATTTCCGACTTTAAGACCACACAGGATGTGCCAAATTTACAAATAGACATAGATTTAGCACATTTTACTCCCAAGTACTCCGGTGTATGAGATGCTGGTCTTAGTAAATTTCTACCATTACAGGGGTGTTCCCATCTTGAACTTACATGACATATTAATAGGATATGCCATAAGAGTCCGATAGGTGCACGTCCCACCTCTGGGACTTGCATCTATCTCAAGAATAGGCCCTAAAAAGTGCCAACTCAGAATGGAGAGCTGGTCACACTTGCGCACATCTCTCCAGTCTGTTTTATGGGCGTCTTGAGTAGAAGTGAGCTGTAGAAGTTCGGCTGTACTTGGAACTCCTATAGAACAGAACAAAGAGTTGCAAAAGCAACTAACTCTTCGTTCTGTATGGAGACTTCAAGAGGTCCTAGGATAGGTCCGGACCCAGAGGTGAGAACCACATCTATCACACTTAGCGATATGCAATCAAAGTGTGACATGGAAAAACCCCTTTAAGTGTCAGAATTATTATCTATATACTTGCCAAAAAAGGACCACCAGCTTGAAAGTGACAGATGGCACCTCAGAATAGCTTTAGCAGACACACATTCATATGAAAAGCATCACTTCATATAACCAGCTCAAATAACAAATTAAAAGTAACAGGACGGAAGGAAAAAATAAAGTTAAATTGTAAAACAAGTAACAGCTCAACATCTTTATTGGACATTTAGACATTCCCAAATCCACAAGCCCTATAAGCACAATGTTCTGCTTAGCAGAAAACGTATCATTTCAAGTCCATTTTCCATGGGTGGTCCTCTGAATGGTGGTGCTGGTCTTAGGTGGGCAGTTATTTGTGCTTCTTGGACTTCTTGTCCTGCTGTTTCTTGTCATCTGAAGGGGAGTCCTGGACAGGCAGCCATTTTAATGGATTGCGGCGATACATTGGCCATGGAGGAAGAGTCAACTGCAATAGATATACAAGGAGGAAGACTTGTGTTCAGTGTGCCTCTCTAATAAGGCTATAAGTCTCCATGAAAAGAGAGACTACTATACTGCGCATAAAATATTTGAAGGTTTTCTGAAGTTATATCCTAATAACCATATAAAACAACACCCGTAAGGCTTCATGAGGGACCGATCCTGTCAAACTAATCTTATCAGCTTTTATGAGGAGGTAAGCCAAACTGGACCTGGGTAAGGCTGTAGATATTGTCTATCTAGACTCCTCCATAGCATTTGATAGTGTCCCAAAGAGAAGGCTGGTGCACATATTGTAAATGCTGAGAAAAAAATGTGCCTAAATGGATCCAAAATTGGCTCTATGATAAGAAACATAGTATGGCTATTAAAAGGGATGTTCCGGGAGTTACAAAAGCTTGTTGGTCCATGATTAAAAAAATAGAAGATAAGACTCATACTTACCTCCTTTACTCCCGCACCGTTCATCCCGGCTGTATCACTGAACGTTCATCATTCATGTGACAGATACAGCCAATCATAGGCCACATGCACGTGACGTGGCCTGTGATTGGCTGCATCTGTGACGTAAACGATGAAACAGCCAGGATAAACGGACCGGCCTCCAGAATGGGAGTGTCCGGGAGGTAAGTATGAATCTTATCTTCTATTTTTTTATCATGCCCCAACGGACCAATAAGCTTTCTTAACTCCCAAAACAACCTTTTAATGTAACAGCCTGATTGGGTAAAATATTGTATACAGTTTTGGGTGCCAGTGTTTAGGAAGGAAATAGCGGTACTGGAACAGGTGCAGGGGAGGTGACCACATTGGTTTGGGGAATGGGTAGATTGCAGAAGCAAGGTTATCAAATTTAGGGTTATTCAGCTGTGTTATTGGCTTTGGTGCAATTTAAAGAGGACCTGTCACATAGATTATGCCCCCCTTGCTGAGGATAGCACAAGCTAGTGACAGACCTGCTGCTTCCAGCTGTGTCTCTTATTATGTAAGATGCAGCAGTTTCACCAAATTTAACACGAAAATCTGGCAGTTTTCATCCAGAAAGGGTATGTTCTCACGGGCAAATTTCGGCGTGCATTTCGCAGAAATTACGCAAAATTACCGTTCTCTATGAGAACTATGGATTACGCCTCCTCTCCCCGCTCGTACAATATGATCGTACTGTACGAGCAGGGAGATAAGTGACATGTCAATTACTTGCGGCGAATACTCGCCGCGAGTAATGAATGTCAATGGGGCCGACCGCTGACAGCCCGTACGCGCGACTCCAAAATCACCCGCCGTGTGTCCGTACTGTATGCGACGCAATTACGCCGTTTGAACATAGCCAAAAGAGTCATGAAAAGAGGTTTTTTCATGCCTGCCCACTTGAGGCTAGCTCCGCCCACCTCATAACTGATTAACCTATTACTTTGAATAGGCAGAAATATGTGAATAACTGTCAGGTGGGTGGGGCTAACCTTGGGTGGGCAGGGCTAACTACAGCATCTTACAGAATAAGGGACATAGTGCTGGAAACAGCAGGTCTGACACTAGCGTGTGCTGTCCTCAGCAAGAGGGGCATAAACTATGTGACAGGTTCTCTTTAATTCCCATGTACAAATATGTAACTGTAGATCTCTTGTATGATCTTTCTACACCTTGACCTGTAACAATGACAAGGGGGCATCCTCTACGTCTAGGGCAAGGGTGTCAAACTGGCGGCCCTCCAGCTGTTGGGAAACTACAACCACCATCATTCCCACTGTTATAGATTATACAAATGCATGATGGGAGTTGTAGTTTCCCAACAGCTGGAGGGCCGCCAGTTTGACACCTGTGGTCTAGGGGAAAGAAGGTTTCACCATCATCAGACAGGGATTTTTTTTTTTTACTATAACAGCGGTGACACTATGGCCCTCACTGCCACAAAAGGTTGTGAGGGTGGAGTAATCTAAGCTCAAGAAAGACTTAGATACCTTTCCTGAGAAATGTAATATTACAGGTTAAGGGGACTCTGGAGATAGGATGTTGATCCACTGACATTTTGAGTGCCAGATTTTGAGTCCGCAAGGAATATTTCTTTTTGTATGGGGCATTTAGAATCTGCTTTTTTAGGGGTTTTTGCCTTCTTCTCGATCAACACAGTAGGGTAAGAATTTGATGGACTTGGGTCTATTTCCCACCTTATCTACTAAGTTACTCTACCACTATTTTAGACTTTAACGACCAAGCAATTTATTTTTTTGGTCATCCTATTCTAGGAGCCATAACTTTCTTATTCATCTGTCGACACAGCAATACAAGGGCTTGTTTTTTTTTGGGTGGGACAAGTATTATTTTGTAATACCATTCTTTTGAGGCAAACGAAACTGCTGAACTTCTATCAACTCTTCCTTGGGGAAGGAAAAAAAAACATTGTTTCTGTCATTTTGTTTCCCCTGTTGTTTAAACTTAACCAGACTTACACAAGTTGGCCGTATACAGGGGCTGTAAAACACCCCCCTTGACCACCTGCAAATAACCCCAAACTGGACAGTACCACCCCGCTTGAGCAGAGCTACTACTGGCCTGCCCCTTTGCAGGTTACCATAGATCCTTTGGCGGGCTGTATGCTGTGCAGGCCTGATTTACACCATTCAACATGTAGTAAAAATACCATTATAACATTATTTTCTAAGTAATCTCATTATGGCGATATTAATTGCTATATACTTTAAGTTTTGCACATTAAAAACACCTTTAAGAAAACAATTATTTGTATTTTGTGTTGCCATAACCTCCCCCCCCTCCCCATCAATGCTGCTGTGCACCATTGTGTCTTTTTAATTGCTCTTCTAGCCCATTTTTTGGGAACCGTTGAGGCATATTTTGGTACAGTAGTATGATCAACGTGGTGATTTTATAATGTGCGTTGTTATGGATGTGGCACTAGTTAGGTGTATAGATTGTTTCTACCCCTTCTCCCCACACCCCATAAAAATAGAATTCTATAAGGGCAAAAATGGGAATTTTTTTTTTTTCAGAAACCTATATTGAAAACTTTTTTTTAGTTCACTTAGGACTTGTTCACACGACGTTTTTGTGATCTGTTTTACGGATCCACAAAACGGATCTAACAATTGTCAGTGTGATTAACATTTCTTTCAATGGCAAAAGCGCATCGCTGTTCCCACGAGTGATCGCCGATGCGCTTTTCGGATCCGTTTTAAGAATTGACATGTCAATTCTTCTTGCGTTTTACGCAAGAGAAATCCCCATAGGAAATAATGGAGTGCGCTTTTGGCATCCCGAAGGCGGATCCAAAAGCGCAGCATACATTTGGGTGCGTTTTGGATCCGCTTTCGATGCCAAAAACGCATCCATAAAACGCATTGGATTTAAATTAAATATAAAATTTGAATATTATGTTTGGGTTATATTTTGTATCATTCTAATGGGAGGGCTAATTTTTCTGATGCAATGTGCTATTGGAAAATGCCTTCATTCTACATGGGTAAAGGAGAGGAGGATAATGTCAGTCCCACAGCCCCCAGCATACCACCGGAGGCACATGGACATCGGGTCTCTGAGTTTGAAAACTATTGGTTGATTTTTTTTTTAAAAATGGAGGGTGGGGGCGGGGGTTCTAAAATCATAGGTGTATGTACAGTTGATTGACACTAGGTACAAAAAAAGGGTTTTTTCTTGGTCATTGATAGGTTATATTATATTTAAATTGCAGTTTGATAGGTTGATTTAAAGTAAAGCATTGCAAAAACGGATCCAAAAAAACGGATCCGTAAAACGCATGCAATACGCATCCAAAAAAGGATCAGCTGTTGCGTTTTCTGGATCCGCTTTTTGGATGCAGTTTGCATCCAGTTTTCGCAGGTTAAAAACGGATCCATAAAACGCATCCAAAACGTCGTGTGAACAAGCCCTTAGAAGACTTGGACATGCAATTATTTAAAAATACAGGGCTAAATAGGAGTACACACAGGGCAGACTTGTGCGCTTTCATTAGGTTCTCAACTACCTGGCTAGACAGCAATTGGATCGTGGGGGTGACAGAGGGAGCTTCCCTCTGAAACCGATTAAATACCCTGGTTATTATTGACCTCAGCTTCAAGAAGTTTAACATTCAGTATCGTAGACAGAGCAACTTCTGCTACTTCCAGGTAGGGCTGCCCTCCACATCAAGTATGTATAGGCAAGAATAAGATGACAGTGTAGTTTAGTATAAGTACCTCCCTAAAGTGAACAAAACCTTTGACCCCTAATATGTCTTCTTATGTTGGTTTCGATGGGTTAATATGTTATTTATACTTCATGCAATTGCAAACTACTGTGGGCTCTACAGTGACCATTTACAGCCCGAGTTTACATTTAGTAATGGAGAGCAATTTCTATGGCAACAAGTATCATTTTTGACCCAAGATCCTGGAAAGCTACAGGGCAAGATGCAATCTGTCTCCACAGACACATTAGGCCATGTATAGAAGTATATTGGCGTGCATGATAAGAGGCATGGAAGCACCAGACGGGGATGTAATATTATCGCTATATAAAGCATTGGCCGCATCTGGAATTTGCAGTTCAGTTCTGGGCTCCAATTTAAAGAAAGGATATAATGGAGCTAGAGAGCGTGCAAAGACGAGCAACCAAACTAATAAGGGGAATGGAGCATCTTGGTTATGAGGAGAGGTTAAATGAATTACTTATCTAGTCTTGAGAAAAGACGGCTTCGGGGGGACATGATTAATTTACATAAGAATATAAATGGTTCCTACAAAAAGTATGGGGAAAAATTATTTCATGTAAAGTCCCCTCAAAAGACAAGAGGACAATCCCTCCAGCTGGAGAAAAAAAGGATTCAATCTCCAGAGAAGAAAAACATTCTTCTGATGTATTTAGATTCTGTTCGGATGTTGAGGTTATGCACTTTTATGTTTTTTATAACTTATGGTTGTATATATGCTTAATGCTGCTATGTGTAATCTTCTTATATTTTATAATTTTTCATTCTATATGTTTTTTAAAATGCATTTATTTTTATAATATTTTTAAAATAAAGCTTTTTTAAAAATTAAAAAAAAAAAAAAAAAAAAAAAACATTCTTCACCATGAGAACTGTGAATCTGCTCCATAGTCTGCTCCATGAGGAGCTGGTCACAGCAGGAACAGGCTTAGATAACTACCTAAAACTAAAAAATATTAATGCTTTTGTAGCCATATAAAATCTGAGATCCAGTCTAATGGCACCTTTGGGATCAGAAATGTAATATTCATTTAGGGCAGATTGGTTCTTGCCTTATGGAATCCAGGCGTTCATCGATATAAGGAAACAGAGCTTAAAAATTCCTTATCCCCCTCCCTTCATCCACATTTTCCCCGCCATTGGTTGAACTTGATGGACATATTTTTTTCTTCAACTGTATTAACTATGTAACTAGAAATCTATATATAACATACATATTGTAGGCAACAGGAGATAAAACAAGCATAGCTTTATTCTCCAGTAACCATCATCACTTGTAGCTTCTATTCCAAACACTAACCGCGGAGATTTATTGGCCAAATCAAGTAATCAGAATAAATATACTAGGCATTGTGTGGACACCTCGAAACACCACAAATGCCATAGTACATGGAGATGGACCACATCCAATATCCTATCATTAAAATCATGAAAATACATTGTCTAAAACCATTATTAAATCAAAGTGACCTACCAAGCAAGATACAGCAAAGCCTGCAATTACGATGTACACCGTCCAGCCAAACTGCTCAATCACATAGCCGTAAATGAAGCCGATCACCTGAAACACATAAAAGGGCATTGAGTCCGCATCTCACAGAAACACAGGCCGTGTATTCACAGCTGCCATTTCTTTACAATTTCTATATTGTTTTTAATTTTACTTTTACACCAGTGTTAGACTTTTTGTACGATATGAATCTACATAAAAATGGGTGGGCTGGGAATGGGGAGAACTAGAATTATGCAAGCGCAGCCGTCTCGTTCCCTGAAGCCGGCTCATAGCGAACATAGGAGCCATCTCCCTGCTCTCTGAGGTCGGCTCATAGCAAACATAGGAGCCATCTCCCTGTTCTCTGAGGCCGGCTCATAGCAAACATAGGAGCCATCTCCCTGTTCTCCGAGGTCGGCTCATAGCAAACATAGGAGCCATCTCCCTGCTCTCTGAGGCCGGCTCATAGCAAACATAGGAGCCATCTCCCTGTTCTCTGAGGTCGGCTCATAGCAAACATAGGAGCCATCTCCCTGTTCTCTGAGGTCGGCTCATGGCAAACAAAGGAGCCATCTCCCTGTTCTCTGAGGTCGGCTCATGGCTCATAGCAAACATAGGAGCCATCTCCCTGCTCTCTGAGGTCGGCTCATAGCAAACATAGGAGCCATTTCCCTGTTCTCTGAGGTCGGCTCATAGGAAACATAGGAGCCATTTCCCTGTTCTCTGAGGTCGGCTCATAGGAAACAAACATAGGAGCCACCTCCCTGCTCTCTGAGGTCGGCTCATAGCAAACATAGGAGCCATCTCCCTGTTCTCTGAGGTCGGCTCATAGCAAACCTAGGAGCCATCTCCCTGTTCTCTGAGGTCGGCTCATAGCAAACATAGGAGCCATCTCCCTGTTCTCTGAGGCCGGCTCATAGGAAACATAGGAGCCACCTCCCTGTTCTCTGAGGCCGGCTCATAGGAAACATAGGAGCCATCTCCCTGTTCTCTGAGGTCGGCTCATAGCAAACATAGGAGCCATCTCCCTGTTCTCTGAGGTCGGCTCATAGGAAACATAGGAGCCATCTCCCTGTTCTCTGAGGCCGGCTCAAATCAAACATAGGAGCCATCTCCCTGTTCTCTGAGGTCGGCTCAAAGCAAACATAGGAGCCATCTCCCTGTTCTCTGAGGTCGGCTCATAGCAAACATAGGAGCCATCTCCCTGTTCTCTGAGGTCGGCTCATAGCAAACATAGGAGCCATCTCCCTGTTCTCTGAGGTCGGCTCATAGCAAACATAGGAGCCATCTCCCGGTTCTCCGAGGTCGGCTCATAGCAAACATAGGAGCCATCTCCCTGTTCTCTGAGGCCGGCTCATAGCAAACATAGGAGCCATCTCCCTGTTCTCTGAGGCCGGCTCATAACAAACATAGGAGCCATCTCCCTGTTCTCTGAGGCCGGCTCATAGGAAACATAGGAGCCATCTCCCTGTTCTCTGAGGTCGGCTCATAGGAAATATAGGAGCCATCTCCCTGTTCTTTAGCGAGCAACCATTAGGTCTCTGTAAAGAATTTTGTTTTTATGGCAAAACCCCATTAAAGTGGTTGGACCATTATATTATTATTATTATCATTTATTTTGGAGCGTCCTTGATTCCAGGGCGCTGTACATTTGAGACGGGTACATAAATAACATTGGTCAGACAATTACAAAGTGACAATAAGTGACTAACAACTGGTACAGAGGGAGAGAGGTCCTTGCCCGTGAGGGCTTACAATCTACAGGGAAGGGGTGAAGAGACAGAAGGTGAGGGGCAGACATGTTTGTGGGGCGGAGGAGTGTAACACGTTTAATGTTGGTTATAGCCAATCCTGAAGAGGTCGGTTTTCAGGTTACATTTGAAGCCAATGAGAGAGGGGGAGAGTCTGAGGTGTTGGGGCAGTGAGTTCCAAAGTGTGGGGGAAGCACGAGAGAAGTCTTGGAGACGGTTATGTGAGGAGGTGATAAGAAGAGAGCAGAGGAGAAGGTCCTGTGAGGAGCGGAGGTTGCGTGAGGGGAGGTATTTAGAGATTAAGTCAGAGATATATGAAGGGGAGAGGTCTTGGAGAGCCTTGTAGGTCAAAGTTGCTAACTTGAACTGGATTCGCTGGGCAATGGGAAGCCAGTGAAGGGATAGGTAGAGGGGAGAGGCAGAGGAGTAGCGAGGAGAGAGGTGAATCAGACGGGCAGCAGAGTTAAGGATGGATTGGAGGGGAGCAAGGGTGCTAGCTGGGAGGCCACAGAGAAGGATGTTGCAGTAGTCGAGGCGGGAGATGACGAGGGCATGGACCAGCATTTTTGTGCTTTCAGAGTTAAGAAATGAGCGGATTCGGGAAATATTTTTTAGGTGGAGGTGACAAGCAGAGGGGAGGGTTTGGATGTGCGGTTTGAAGGACAGATTGGAGTCAAAGATTATCCCAAGGCAGCGGACCTGTGGTGCTGGTGAGAGAGTGCAGCCATTAACAGTGACAGAGAGATCGGGTGGAGAGATGGAGTTGGACGGTGGAAAGATGATGAGTTCTTTATTCTCCACGTTTAGTGTGAGGAGACTGGAGGAGAATAAGGAGGAAATGGACGACATACAGACAGGGATCAGGGAGAGAAGAGAGTTGACATCAGGCCCGGAGATCAAGAGTTGGGTATCGTCAGCATACAGGTGGTATTGAAAGCCGTGTGAAGCTATGAGCTGACCCAGACCAAGAGTGTAGATAGAAAAGAGTAGTGGGCCCAGGACTGACCCTGGGGGACACCAACAGACAGCGGGCGAGAGGAGGAGGTGGAGCGAGAGTGAGAAATGCTGAATGTCCGATCAGTGAGGTACGAGGAGATCCAGGAAAGAGCCAAGTCCGTGATGCCGAGGGAGGAGAGGATGTGTAGCAGGAGTGAGTGGTCGACAGTGTCAAAGGCAGAGGAAAGGTCTAGGAGGAGAAGCACAGAGTAGTGGCGTGAGGCTTTGGCAGTTGCTAGGTCGTTGGCGACTTTGGTTAGGGCGGTTTCAGTAGAGTGGTGGGGACGGAAGCCCGATTGTAGTGGGTCAAGGAGAGAGTGGTGGTAGATGAGAGGAAAGTTGAAGATGGACGTGTTGCTCAAGGAGTTTAGAGGCGAATGGAAGCAGTGAGATGGGGCGATAGTTGGACAGTGAGGAGGGGTCGAGAGATGGTTTCTTTAGGATGGGGGTGATGGTCGCATGTTTAAAGGAGGAAGGGAAGATGCCAGAGGTTAGTGATAGATTGAAGAGATGGTTGAGAGCTGGGATGATAACAGCACTAAGGTCAGGGATGAGGTAGGATGGCAGTGGATCAAGATTACAGGTGGTGAGGTTCGATTTGGACAGTAAAGAGGAGAGCTTGTCAGGAGTGACCGGTGAGAAGCGAGTTAGAGGGGAATAGTCATGGGCAGGTACAGAGGTGGGCTGTGGGGACACTGCAGGAATAGGGTAGGCTGAGGGGACTGCAGGGTGAAGCTTTGTCTGATGAGATTTATTTTATTATGGAAGTGAGTTGCAAAATCATCTGAAGAGAGGAGAGATGGGGGATGGAGTTCTGGGGGGCGAAAAAGAGAGGTGAAGGTGGTATAAAGTTGTCTTGGGTTGTGGGACAGGGAGGATATGAGAGTCGTGTCGAAGTCTTGTGTGGCTGGGGTGAGTGCGGATTTAAATGTGTGTAGTGATTCTTTATATGAGGTGAAGTCAGTGGTGGAGCGGGGTTTTCTTCCAGCGGCGTTCGGCAGCTCTGGCAGCTCGCCTCAGCTGTTTGGTGGAGTCTGTGTGCCAGGGCTGTCTGTTCATTTTGCGTGTTCTGTTGTGTGTGAGAGGGGAAACTGCATCAAGAGTGGAGGTGATTGTGTTGTTGTAGAATGTGGTGGCTGTGTCTGGATCAGCAAATGAGGATATGGTAGAGAGAGGTGCAAGAGAGTCAGAGAGAGAGTGCAATGGTTGAGGTTTTGTAGGTTCCTGCGTGGGTGTACTAGATTTGGTGCAGGAGGGGCAGGTGGAGTGGTGATGGAGAAGGTGAGCAGATTGTGGTCAGAGATAGAGAGAGGAGAGTTTGAGAGGTTAGATAGGGGGCAGAAGTGGGTAAAAATTAGGTCCAGTGTGTGTCCGTGTTTATGAGTGGCTCCAGAGGTCCGCTGGGAGAGGCTAAAGGAAGAGGAGAGTGAAAGGAGTTTGTTAGTAGTGGAGTGGGGTATATTGATTGGAATGTTAAAATCTCCCATGATAATAGTGGGGATGTCGGTGGAAAGAAAGTGGAGGAGCCAGGAAGCAAAGTGGTCAAGGAAGGTGGTGGCGGGGCCCGGGGGTCGGTATTCAAAGTCTCTGGGACTGTGGAAGAGAAGTCAGGTACAGTGTTTTGCCATTTCCATTAGTCCCAAAGAGCTGAATGGAGAAGAAGAGTCCATGATGAGTCACCACTCCATTCAGGACACCATTCCAGTGACTGCGAGGGTTCCTGTGGTCAAAACCCCAACAATCAGACACTCAGCACCAATCCTGCGGATAGGTGATAAATGCATTTGGTGGTCCAACCCCTTTAAAGAATAATTTCATGAGAAACCTAAGCCACCAGATAGGCTCCCATACAATGCTGACAGTAGAGAGGCCACAGTACTAAAAGACTACACTGCCCATCATACCATTCAGCACGTCTCCTCTAACTACTCAGCTCCTGACTGCCCCCTCCTATGACGGAGAAGCCATCAGTCTGGCTCTACAGTGGCTGAAGGGAGCAGAGATGGTAATGAGCAGTCCTGAACCAGGAGCGTTGCAGAGACTGAATCCTCAGGCAGGGTAGGGGCCTCGCTGTGACTGATCCTCACACGGAGCCTCGCACGTCCCCCATCCACAATGTTATTGATGTTGCTACATGTCGCCAAATGCACATTCATGTCTAGGAGGGAGCGGCTTGGACGATTTTGCTTTAAGGGAAAGAATACTTACTGCAGAAAATAGGATTATTCCTTGAAATATCTGTTCTGCAAGTTTTTGACCTTTATAGTCCTGTGAATACAAAGTTAGGAAATTATATGAAAAACCATCACAAAATACACACGAGACAGCGTTCAGATATGTAAAAATAAAAATTCTACAGATTTTGCAACAAATTTAGAATTCAGTGCCAATCTACAGAGAAATATGCAGGTAGTACATGAAGATTTTTATATATTTTTTTTTCTCAAAAAGTTAAATTCTCCACAAAACTCTGTGACATATGGGACATGCAAGAAATTTTCAAAAACGTGCACAAAATATAACTAGCGATGTTGCAGAAATTGGGCAGAAATCCACAAAAACTTATCTTCCCTGCCGCCAATGTTCCAGCTCCAAACCGATCCCATCAGTGATGTCAGGTTCATCACTGATGTGACTATGAGCCAATTTTTGGCCTCAGCGGTCACTACCGGCCTGTACATATAGTCATTCAAATTCAAAAAACAGTGGCACATCATGGACTAAAGAAACTATCAAAAAGGACATATGAATTTTGGAAAAAGCATTACTGCTAACTAGGATATATAGAAAAAAATGAGGTTCTTTGTTCACACTTCTGGCCAGAACTGCTTAAGCCCACTTCCGAAACTTCACCGGGACCTCAGGCAAGTGGGTCCTACGCTAACGTTACCTCTATTGGGTCCTATTCAGAGCAGCACACTTCAGGGAGCGAGAGACCTGCTTCAAAGCACACTGCACCGATTTAAAACCTGGGGAAGTGGGTGGGGTACAAAAACCAAAATGGAGTCAGCCACTACTCCCTTACATAAAGTCAAAAAAAAACATTTGGTTTTGCACATGAAAAAACTTTGTTTAAAAAAAGCACAAATGCACACTTTTTTCTGACTACCGGCCTGTACGGCACATGATCACTGAGGCTGATCCCAGCCGAGGACAGCTTCTCATGACCCGCCAGCCAATCACAGGCCGCTGTAGTATAATCAGCGAGAGACCGTTGCAGGGTCATGTGAAGAATGAACGGTCACATCATCGGCCGGGATCACTGGGAGGGCCGCGGTGCTGGAACGATATTCCTGGACTACTGCCCTCATTGTCGCAACCACTCTGTATGATTTCTCCCCGTGTAATCCTTTAGTAGGTTTATGAACTGTTATCAAACCTCTACTCTCTGCTGTGTATATTGAGTCTACACTACAGTATATCTTGTAATCTAGCTTCCTCTAATCCCCCCCACTTTGTTAATTAAGCTGACTGAACTGCTCCCTTGTCTTGTTCCCACCTGGTGGCTTGATAAGGGCTTAATGCAGTATACATTTGCCAGTACAGGTGCTTGTGACTTTGTTTTGATAGGGTCAGTTTTCTAAGTATGAATTAAAGGGGTTTTGCCACGATCTCATTTCATACCTCCTGCATCCAGCTCTTCAGCTCTATGTGCTCATAAGGGACATGTGTGATTTGTTTGAATTGCATATCATGTGACCCCGCAGGATTACATCACCATGCCTTTCCTCTCTCTAGTCAAATAAAGGTCTGTTTATGTAAAGCATTGTGAGTAGCTGAGAGGTAATGTTTTTGCCTGTAGGCACAAAGGTCCTAGGTTCAAATCCCTGCAGGAACCAAACCTGTGTTTTTTTCCTCTTTATCAATGCACATAGCTCATTGAGGTTTCTTTTTTATTTATGTGCACTGTTTGTCTAATTACTAAGGAGTACAGAGGGCAGGAGTAGAATGACAGCACCTGGGCTTTGAACACTCAGTAGCTGCCTGAGAGGAGAGGTGATGTCTGAGCATGTGCGACCAGGACAGAGGAGCTCTCAGCCCTGGTCGTATCCCCTGGAGACGAGCTGTAAACAATGGATCACTAAAGGAGCAGCTAAAACAAAAACGGTGCAGAATTTTTAATAATAATGAATGGTGAAAATGTTTGTTATTTCATTTGCAAGCTTCCTACGTCAATTTTACTTAATGGCAAAACCCCTTTAAAATCATACTTAGGATTGCAAAAGGTAACACCTACTTATGCTTTTCTCTTCCACAAACAACGTCCTCACCCTCCATGTTTTTCCTGTGGTCTATAATCTCAACCTCCATTTTCCTACCCCCGTACGCCTCTGCTGGGCACTGAGCTCCATCTTTCCATGTATTCTACTCGCTTATCTGTCTGCCACCACTAACCTGTTCCCCACTATTGATGCCCACAGCACTCATGATTCGGTCGCCTCTCTCTCACAAAACAGAACCTGCAAAGTAACAGCCAACCCCGGCACACAGACTCCACCAAACAGAAGAGCTCCCAGAGTCACTGAACCGGCTTCAGAACCTGGAAACCCATCTCCTCAGGAGCCGATAACCTACAATAACCCCACAGACATGTCTGCCCCTCACCTCCTGTCTCTTCCCACCTTCCTTGTAGACTGTAAGCCCTCATGGGGTCCTCTGTCCCTCTGTACTCTGCTTGGAGCTATGTCATATATGTAACTCCCCTCGACTGTACAGCGCTCTCGGATTAATGAGTCTCTAAAATAAATAATAACACCTAGAAAACTCTCCTATAGAAGTCAATGAGTCTGCTCCTGTTCACAGGCTCCTATGCCCATGTAGCTGCTGTAAAGCATCTCATGTTAGAGGCAGCTCAGGCAAGATGGCCGCCCCCATAATCATATACAGAATTGAGAAAGCTACAATTGTGAAATACAAGCGGCTACGAAGAAAAGATTCTTTATCTGCGTCTGGTTTTAATTAGTAAAAAAGTGTGTGTGTATATATATATATATATATATATATATATATAAAATACACTCACCGGCCACTTTATTAGGTACACCATGCTAGTAACGGGTTGGACCCCCTTTTGCCTTCAGAACTGCCTCAATTCTTCGTGGCATAGATTCCACAAGGTGTTGCAAACGATGCTCAATTTGGGACCAAGGTGCCCAAAAGAGTGCCAAAAAAAATTCCCCACACCATGACACCACCACCACCAGCCTGAACCGTTGATACAAGGCAGGATGGATCCATGCTTTCATGTTGTTGACGCCAAATTCTGACCCTACCATCCGAATGTCGCAGCAGAAATCGAGACTCATCAGACCAGGCAACGTTTTTCCAATCTTCTACTGTCCAATTTCGATGAGCTTGGGCAAATTGGAGCCTCAGTTTCCTGTTCTTAGCTGAAAGGAGTGGCACCCGGTGTGGTCTTCTGCTGCTGTAGCCCATCTGCCTCAAAGTTCGCCGTACTGTGCGTTCAGAGATGCTCTTCTGCCTACCTTGGTTGTAACGGGTGGCTATTTGAGTCACTGTTGCCTTTCTAATCAGCTCGAACCAGTCTGCCCATTCTCCTTTGACCTCTGGCATCAACAAGGCATTTCCGCCCACAGGACTGCCGCTCACTGGATGTTTTTTTCTTTTTCGGACCATTCTCTGTAAACCCTAGAGATGGTTGTGCGTGAAAATCCCAGGAGATCAGCAGTTTCTGAAATACTCAGACCAGCCCTTCTGGCACCAACAACCATGCCACGTTCAAAGGCACTCAAATCACCTTTTTTCCCCATACTGATGCTCGGTTTGAACTGCAGGAGATTGTCTTGACCATGTCTACATGCCTAAATGCACTGAGTTGCCGCCATGTGATTGGCTGATTAGAAATGAAGTGTTAACGAGCAGTTGGACAGGTGTACCTAATAAAGTGGCCGGTGAGTGTATATATAGGCGACCGATTCCCTTTAAAGAGGTTGTCTCACTACAAGGATTGCTGCTTTTTATGTTAAAGGTCTTGCAAACACAAGTCACTTTGCAATATGTGTTCATTAATGCTATGTTCACAGGGCGTAATTGTGGGGCGTACAGTATGCCCTGCAAATACGCCAGGTGTTTGGGAGTCGCGCTGATCGGTGCGTATTCCCGCGACACGGGGGGGAAGGGCGGCGCTTTTGACACGTCACTTATCTCCCCGTGCGTACAATACGATCGGGGAGAGGAGGCGTAATCCATAGCTCTCTATGAGAACTATGGATTACCGTAATTATGGGGCACATTTCGCTCGTATTAGAGCGCAGTACACTCTCAATATGTGGCGAAATGCGGCACAAAATAAGCCGTGTGAACATAGCCTAAGAGTGTCCTACCTATTCCTAGATATCCCCTCTTGTATGGGCTGCACCAGCTCCTTAGGTCACTATAGCTACAGACCTGTCCTATCTCTCCTGATAGGCTGCCAGCAATGGTTGCTATAGCTACAGACCAGGTGTCCTCAGCAGCTCACCACTGCAGACCAGTGGTAGCCAGTAGAAACTAGTGAAGCCAGTAAACCTGCCCTTGAATTTAAAAATGAAACCAAGAAAGGACTAAGGCAAGATGAATTGATGTAGTGAGACAACCCCTTTAAACTTTTGTGAATGCCGGACAGGCTCTGTGCTGGGGCTGACTCTCCAGAGTGGACACCGCATCAATAAGCCTCCGATTATCTCTTTCCACATTGTGGATTTCAATTCTGTGCATGGAAACAACCGGCTGCATGAACGATGCTACAAATACTGGGAATTCATGTGGATTCCGCACCAGGATCTGCTGTGTGAACAAGGCCTAAGGCGCCGCAGTGTAGGCTGGCGTTATTTCTATGATTATCCCCCGCCTCTGCCCCGGGTACAGCCTTCCTCCCGTGCTCCGGTGTGATCCCGTCCCTGTCCCTGCAGGTTCCGGCTCTCGCCCCAGCCCGGGGGAGGCGTTAGCTGTCGCCGGCCATCGCTGCTCACCATCTGGGTGGGGATAGAGGCGAATATATCCAACATGATGACAGCTGAGCGTCTCTCCTCCACAGTCTGGGTCCCAATCCGGAAACGCAGGACCACCAAGCAGCGTCACCCCAACAAAGGACCCCGCAGGTGTCCCGGGCACTGCCTGGCTGCGAGCTCCTCATTACCAGACCGCAATTTCCAAGCCGAAGACTCCCAGTAACACAAATAAGCAAAGTGTCCTATAATCCAAGCTAGAACATTCCAAAGTGTCTCAATTATTGGCTAAATTAGGTCAGAAGGCCCGGGTCCTTCAAGACCGCCATAATTAGTAAGGGCAAACTTCCCTCAAATACCTATGGTCCAGTAGCCAGTAGAATAACAGAATCCGCGCGCAGCCTAGAGTAACATTGGTGGTTATACGTGTTATAATAAGGTGTTATATTATGTGTCAGGATACAGAAAAAAAAAGAAATCGACCACAAGCAAAATGGCGGCCGCAGGCTCAGCGACCAACGTGGTCATGTGGTACAGGCGCTCGCTCACGACGGCGGTGGGCGTGGCTGAGCGCTGATGTTGAGTTGGCAATTTGGCCGCATGCAGCGGAGTGTTGGGAGGCGGGGCCTGGTCAGACAGCGGCTGCGCTCATGTATGTATGATGTCCGTGCATGATGGGTGATGTCTTCTTATATCTACTAACTTTACCCAAGAGATTGTTCCATGTAACCGGTGATTCACTGCTCTTATGATAGGACCATTGCTGACACTACATCTCCCACCTGAGAAGGTCATGCAGGGGGCAGTCACTCTGCATCTGCCCGGTCACTTGTGGTTACAGTGATATTTGGGTTTGTGTTGATGGAAAGATTTCCTCCAGCCACAATAAAGCTGCAGATGTAGCAGAGCTGGAGCGGCGTAGAGGGGTAGAGTCTGAGGTGCTGGGATGTCATGGGGTGTTTTCTGCTGCATAAATATACAGTGCTCCCCCAACACACAATAGTAACTGCTGCTAGAATGACCGTCCTGCCACATGTAAGAGCAGTGCAGGACATGCAGCACTGTGTAATATATATAGATACAACTCATAAAGGTAAATCTTGTGTTATATCTTTTCATAGGACAACACTGAGGATCTGACACTTTGATACAATGTAAAGTAGTCCGTGTGCAGCTCGTATAAGGGCTTGTTCACACTGAGTTTTCACTTCGTGTTACAAGTGCTTTGTAGATCCCTTTTGGGGACCGATAGGACGGACCCAGAGATGCATCTAACAATTAGCAGTGAGATTATCACTGTGGTCTATGAGGAAGACACAGCGGCGTTCACATGAGAGATCGCCGCTGCGTGTTTCAAAAGCGCCACTCGGGTCCGTCTTGCAAGAAATTGCATGTCAATTCTTTTCAAGATGGACCCGAGCGGCGCTTTTGAAACACGCAGTGGCGATCCCTCGTCTGAACGCCGCTGCGTGTTTGTCATGGTCTCGACAATCTTCTTATAGCCTAGGCCATCTTTATGTAGAGCAACAATTTTTTTTCCCATCTCCTCAGAGAGTTCTTTGCCATGTTGAACTTACAGTGACCATTATGAGAGAGTGTGACAGCGGTAACATCAAAATGAACACACCTGCTCCTCATTCACACCTGAAACCTTGTAAGACTAACAAGTCACATGACACCATGGAGGAAAAATGGCAAGTTGGGCACAATTTGTCCATTTTTACTTAGGGGTGTACTCACGTTTGTTGTCAGTGGTTTAGACATTGATGGCTGTGTGCTGAGTTATTTGAGGGAACACCAAATTTACACTGTTATACAAGCTGTACACTGACCACTTTACATCAAAGAGTCATATCTTCAGTGTTGTCCCATGAAAATATATAATACAATATTTACAAAATTGTGAGGGGTGTAGTCACTTTTGGCAGATACTGTATATATGTCTATTAAAAGAAGATAAAAAAATACTCTCCTCTCCCCTCACCTCCATTCCAGCGGTGCAGTCTCCGCCAGTCCTCTATTTACCTCTTCTGAAGCGGTCACTGCAGCGGTCACGTGCGACTACCTGACTTCGTTTGTTAGCTGTGTGAATGGTGAAGTCAGACAATGGTGAGAAGTAAATAGAGGACAGAGACTGATGACGCCGCACCCCTGGATCCGAGGTGGGGGGAAAGGTGAGTTTAAGGTTTTTTTTTTTATTATTTGTAACATGCATCTGTATGATGATGATAATAACAATAATATATATATATATATATATATATATATATATATATATATATATATATATATATAGCAATCCTTTTTAACCCCTGTACAGTTGTAAATTTAGGGTATGTTCACATGGTATACATTTCACACATTGGTGCAGATATATTAATACCGTCTAATACTTAGACTAGACAGTCTATAAATGCGGCAAAAAAAAGTGCCTTATGAGTTTTCTGCGCTAAATATGATAGAAACAGCACATGGATTAGGAACTATGTTTCTGGCCTCCACATATCATGGCTGGCTTTACACTATGTTATTGTCTATGTTGGAGGTATCCATCAGGGTACCATGATAAAAGGGTACCCGTATGGATCCCGTAACATAGCCCTGGTGGCCACGTAGAGATTAATAGAGCAAACATAGTCTTACGTGGGTTACGTTTGTCCTGTTTCCGTGCGGGACACAAGTGTGGTGAACTATGCTTTCAGGAAATCATATGCTGGCAGAAAACTGAACAAACGTAGCCCACCCGGGAGTAGGTTTGGTGTATTCACGTCTATTGGGTCATCCCGGAACACATTAAGTACCTGTTTTTTCTTGATACTTTGTCAGATGCTTTGAACACCGGTGATAACATGGTGTGAACCCAGCCTAGGTCTGATTGTACAGTCACTCAGGAAAATCTGCAAAGCCGCAGTGGAGAAACCTGCTACATGTGAGCTAAGGTTTAAGACCTATTATAATTATTTATTTTAGCGCACCATTGATTCCAGGGCTCTGTACATTCAAGGGGGTTACATACGTAACACAAGTCAAACATGTACAATGGTGACAATATGTGACTAACAACTGATACAGAGAGAGAGAGGTCCCTGCCCGCGAGGGCTAACAATCTACAGGGAAGAGGGAAAGAGACAGAAGGTGAGGGGCAGACATGTTTGTGGAGGGTGTAGTGGTAGCAGGATTATTGTGGTCTATAGGCAATCCTGAAGAGATGGGCTTTCAGGTTGCTTTTGAGGCTGGTGAGAGTGGGGGAGAGTCTGATGTGTTGGGGCAGCGAGTTACAGAGTATGGGGGAAGCACGGGAGAAGTCTTGGAGACAGTTGTGTGAGGAGGTGATGAGATGAGAACAAAGAAGATCCTGTGAGGAGCGGAGATTGCATGAGAGGGGGTTATCTAGAGATTAAGGCAGATATACATGGAGAGCCTGTATTCTACTTTTCCATATCTATCTTCTGTTAAATAATGTAAAGATAAATCAGACTGACAAGTTTGTTTGCATTACAGATTGGAAACTTTGCCAAAAAGGAACTCGAGACAAATAATCTAAAATGACCTGCCGCAAAGGTAAAACCACATCAACAACGTTTACTGGGAACATTACACATTGCTTCAGTATTAAATGTCCGTTATGTGATACACAGCGATCGAGAAGCCAGGGATGGCAATCGACAATCCCTGTCTTCTCAGTGAAGAGCTCGGCAATTAGTGATAACCAGCTCTCCACCTGCACAGCTGTATAATTAGTGTTCCAAAACATCCTTGCAGAGATATACTACCAAGGCACGAGCATTTCCTGGGGCAACAAGCAGAATATTCAACGTATTACTATCTATACAAATAAAAAAAACAACTTGAAATGACACAAGTGCTTGCAAAATTACAAATGTAAACTAAAATGTTGCTAAAGGTGGGATTATGTTCTGGAGTGAGACCTGTAACCTCATGAGACTACAGGAGCTCGTTAACCTCGGACAACGTCTTCTTTGCTTAGTGGATAAAACGCATTCGTTTGATTAAAGGGGTTTTGCCACAAAGGCGTTTCATGCCTGGTTTCTCCAGCTTCAGCTCTCATTGTGCTCAATAAGGGTTGTTTATGATTTGTTTGAACTCCATATCATGCGACCCAGCAGGATGACATCACCATGCCTTTGTTCAGGGTGTGCTCAATCCAGTCAAACAAAGGTCTGTTTATGTAAAGAGTTGTGAGTAGCTACAATGTGGCTGAGTGGTTAGCACTCATGCCTTTTAGCATAGGGGTCCTATTTTAAAATCCCTACAGGAGCCAAACATTTTTTTTTCCTCAATGCACAGACCTGATTTAGGTTTCTTATTTCTTTTTTATTTATTTGCACTGTTTGGCTAATTACTAAGGAATACAGAGGGCAGGAGTAGAATGACAGCACCTGGGGTTCAACACTTGCTCAGCAGTGAGTATCTGTGATTACTAGGAAGGGAATACACTGTAGCTGCCTGAGAGGAGAGGTGATGTCTGAGCATGTGAAGCAAGGCTGAGTAGATCTCGTCACTGGTCATGTCCCCTGCAGACAAGCTGTACACTATGGATCACTAAGGGAGCAGCTAAAACAAAAAATGGTAGAGAATTTTAATAGTGATGAATGTTTAAAATGTTTGATTTAATTTGCAAGCCTCCTACATCAATTTTACTTTGTGCCAAAACCCCTTTCATGTGCTTCCGTTGATTTTGCTATTTTTATACATTCCAAGTCTTTGCTGAATTACTTCTAGCTGTGAATTCCTGTCTTTCAGTGAATATAGTGATTATAGTGTTAGCAGCTGTGATCTTCCTCCTCATCCTCCATCACAATCTGCTGGGCCTGAGCGATATATTGAAGAGGCAAAGCTCAGGTGAGAAGAAACTTCTGAACCCGAATTTTTTTTTCTTCTGCTCTAATCGAAACCTCTTGATTTAATAATTTGTTCCAGTCTCTATGTTCATCGTTGCTGTTATCTATTATGTAACATTAATCTTTTTCTCCTGCCCAGATGCCAGCCCTTTGGGATTTCAACGTATTGATTTCCTCCCAGAAGCCCCTGAGGAGAAGATAAATGTGGAGGTTCCTGTGGTTATTACTGCTGTAGAAAGCAGACTCGGAGGGGTCATTGCTGCAGTCAACAGTATCATCAGTAATACACAGTCCAGCGTCATGTTCTACATTGTGACCATGAACGATACCAAGGAACATCTCAGGTATAACTCTCACCACTAGATAGACGGGTTAGGCAGTGATTTTATTACCTGATTTTCCACTTTATAATGTCTTTACTTAAAATAGGAAATTATGCAATTTTTTAATATGCATGTATTAAAAATTCAACTACTGTATCTCTGCTTTACCAATACAGTAGGACCCTATCTACAAATTAAAATAATATAGCCCACATTCCTAGCCATAGTAATGGCTGCTATGGAGTAACTGTATGGACATAAGTCATGTGACCACCACACAGGTCATGTGACCCTGGTATCCAGGTAACAGTAGTGTATGGAGGAGCAGAACTTCTCCAGTATTACCACCTCCAGCAGCGTCTTATCATGTGACCACCACACAGGTCATGTGACCCTGGTATCCAGGTAACAGTAGTGTATGGAGGAGCAGAACTTCTCCAGTATTACTACCTCCAGCAGATGTGACCACCACACAGGCCATGTGACCCTGGTATCCAGGTAACAGTTTCGAAGTCGCACAGGTGTGCGGGCAGCTCGCGGCCTCCAGCTAAACCTCATCTACCTGTTCCAGGAGTATCAATAATAGACTATGCGATAAGTATTGCACCTTTTGTCTATGGATTTTAAATTTGTATCTTTGTTACACTATTAAAGAAAAAGAAAAGTATTTATAGTTTGGTCATTGCTTATAAGTGTTTGTATACGTAAGAGTTGGAAAGCTCACGAAGACCAATTTGGTGCATATACACAAGCTATAAAGTAAAAGGCTATGTTTATTGCGGGTTTTTGTAAGTCTTGATAGTTGAATGTTATATATATAATAATATATATATATATATATATATATATATATATATAATATATATATACATACATATACATATAATATCTGCGACTTTCTTCCTGAAACACCTTAGTGCAGAGGAGCCAAACACCGTTTCACCAAGAGCCACACTATCATTAAGGGCAAATGCATAAATGTAACTACTCCATAAAGGGATTGTCCGGTTCATTTTAATAACATTTTTAGGATACTGCTGCCCTGATTTAAAAAAAAAAAAAAATTATACTCGCCTCTCCCCTCGCTTGCATTCCAGCACTGCCATCGTCCATCAACTCTGCTGATTTTTTTTTGTTTACTTCCGGCTCCAACCGAATGAAACGTCACTGTTGCAGTCACTGATTAACTTCTGAATGATGACGTCAGGCAATGGCGTGAAGTTCTGTTTGGTCGGAAGTAAATGGAAGACTGGCAGAGAGAACGGCAACGTTGGGGCCCAGGTGAGAGGTGAGTTTTATCAGGGCAACAACAGCCTAAAAGCATGTTGTTACAACTCCTTCAGCATATCGTTAAATAACCTGAGACAACATATCGCACCCCGTCCTCATCCATTGATCAAGCGAACAGCATAAGTAAGAGTGGGTGATAAATGGAGGACAATATAAGTGGATAAATGGGAGTAGAGGGAGTAAATGGTACTGGGGAGATGTTGTGACTAGTGTGTAAGGATAAGGGTATATCTGATGGAGACTATGAATCTGTATGCAGAGAGTCACGAGCGCAGTGAGCAGGAGTGACACACCAATGACTCAAGCAGAGTGCTCATGCCGTCCTGAGCAAAATCGGTGCACTGAGTTCCAGAATTTGGATGGGCAGAGCAGGAATATGCATGGTAGCCGGTACAGGAAAGAAAGAGTTTGTCCATGCGCCCCCACCTTTGCCGAGCACCTTCTGTGTCACCTGGGGAATGCTCTTGCTGGCCACATAAAACGACATGGCAGGCTGGATTCAGCCTGCAGAGCTTGGGTTTCACACGTGTCTAAGAACATTTCTTCTTAAAACTACAAATGGCCATCTAGTTGTAGATAAGAAGTTAATGTGATATATTATTTCTCCTTCAGGACCTGGCTTAGTGACTCTAAACTTAAAAATGTCAAGTGTAAAATTCTGGACTTCAATCCTCAAGTCCTTGAAGGGAAAGTCCGAGCGGATGAGCGTGTGAAACCTGTAAGTAAATGGGGAGTATTTCACAGTGTGGGTATATATATATATATATATAATATCTTGTTTGACATCATATAGATCAGTGTTTTTTTTGTTTTTTTTTCTCCTTAGTTAACATTTGCAAGATTCTACCTCCCTGATTTGGTCCCTGGGGTAGAGAAAATTATCTATCTTGATGATGACGTCATTGTTCAAGGTACAGTTTTCTCTTAATACAACAAGTATTTAAAGAAAACTCTCTAATGTAGATACAGTTAAAAAGTCAAGTATGAGGCACGTGGTACATAGTGATAGTTTTTTTTTTGCCACGAGAAACCAAGGTTGGCAGCCTTTATGCAGGGTCTGACACCGTCCTGCAGTAAAAGTCAGTGGCCACCTAGAAAATAACTTTGAAGAGATCTATTCTGTTTTTGTATCTATAATATGTCTGACAATATGTCTGTAACTTTCCCCCTTTTTTCTCATCTAAAAATTGCAGGTGACATTCTAGAGCTCTTCAAGACTCCAATAAAAGTGGGACATGCAGCAGCGTTCTCTGAGGATTGTGATTCGGTCACCTCAAAATACCTGATCAGAGGAGCCGGTAGTCAGGTATAGTGAAACTTCACAGCAATCCACTGAATGTGATGAACTGCCCATCTGACTGAGACATTCCCCTTTAAGGAATGAGGGCATATTAGATAATTTAATAGAATAAAGACCTAGTAGGATCTGCCAAAAATCTGCAATCACCGTTAGTCCAACTGCTGGGACCCCAACATATCACTGGAAAAAAAGGGGGTTTCTTGTCCTTGCATTGTGTCTGGATTTGCAGCTTAACCCCGTTTGCATGCTTTTTGTGATTATTGGGGTTCCAGCAGCCAAACACATCTTTCACACATCAATCGACTCTCCAAGATTCTTAAAAACCTTTCTGTACTTTGAAACGTTGGTGGTAAGTACAGTGGTGGCCAAAAGTATTGGCACCCCTGCAATTCTGTCAGATAATATTCAGTTTCTTCCTGAAAATGATTGCAATCACAAATTCTTTGGTATTAATATATTCATTTATTTTGCTTGCAATGAAAAAACACAAAAGAGAATGAAACAAAAATCAAATCATTGATCATTTCACACAAAACCCCAAAAAATGGGCCGGACAAAAGTATTGCCACCCTCAGCCTAATACTTGGTAGCACAACCTTTAGCCAAAATAACTGCGAACAACCACTTCCGTTAACCATCAATGAGTTTCTGACAATGCTCTGCTGGAATTTTAGTCCATTCTTCTTTGGCAAACTGCTCCAGGGTCCCTGAGATGTGAAGGGCGCCTTCTCCAAACTGCCATTTTGAGATCTCTCCACAGATGTTCTATGGGATTCAGGTCTGGACTCATTGCTGCCACTTTAGAAGTCTCCAGTGCTTTCTCTCAAACCATTTTCTAGTGCTTTTTGAAGTGTGTTTTGGGTCATTGTCCTGCTGGAAGACCCATGACCTCTGAGGGAGACCCAGCTTTCTCACACTGAGCCCTACATTATGCTGCAAAATTTGTTGGTAGTCTTCAGACTTTATAATGCCATGCACACGGTCAAGCAGTCCAGTGCCAGAGGCAGCAAAGCAACCCCAAAACATCAGGGAACCTCCGCCATGATTGACTGTAGGGACCGTGCTCTTTTCTTTGAATGTCTCTTTTTTTTTCCCTGTAAACTCTATGTTGAAGCCTTTTCCCAAAAAGCTCTACTTTTGTCTCATGTGACCAGAGAACATGCTTCCAAAACGTTTTAGGCTTTCTCAGGTAAGTTTGGGCAAACCCCAGCCTGGCTTTTTTATGTCTCGGGGTAAGAAGATGGGTCTTCCTGGGTATCCTACCATACAGTCCCTTTTCATTCAGACGCCGACGGATAGTACGGGTTGACACTGTTGCACCCTCGGACTGCAGGGCAGCTTGAACTTGTTTGGATGTTTTTTTTTAACCATAAACTTTTTATTGGTCAGATATAAAGTAGTACAAACAGAGTACAGTATATGTCATTGTAAGACCAAATTTCAACTTTTATCCCCAAAACACAACCAAACCCACCTCCCAAATCCATCTCCAGATTCAGAGCAGTAAATATCCATTACAGTCACATAGCTATGCAATTATTAATAACAGTCATTCTTGTCACAATAAAAATTGTTACCCTGGCTGTCGGACGGGCCTCTATCCACACAACTGCCATAGACGCAGGTCCAGGAACCTCTACACCGAGATCCCCAACACCTCTGCCTAACTAAGTTCGGTGCAGCAAGACCAGAAGTATCCAGCCATTTAGCCATATTTTTTTATACTTAAGTTTGCCTCCTTTTCTTAATACACCCCTCTCTCCAGAGCAATCAGCCAGTTCACTTTATTAACAAACTCCTGTGCTGACGGAGGTTCTGCATCCAGCCACTTTGTCGCAAATTAATTTCCTCGCCATAAATAAAGCCTGGATATTGCGATTTTCTCAGCCTCTGAAACCGTTTAAGTCTCCTACATATCCCAAAATACAAACCAACGGATTCATCTCCACTGTAATTTGAAAATACGCCGGATAAATTGGACAATAAAATCCAATATCGCTCTAGTTTGGGGCAATGCCAGAACATATGCATCAGAGGGGCCCGGGTGCACATGACACCTATTACACAGGGGAGAGGCCCGAATTCCAATTTTATGTAGAAATAGAGGAGTTCTGTAAACTCGATGTATTAAGAATAATTGAGAGATTCGATGTTTGTTCACTCACTGAAATCAATGGTATGGTCTCCAGTATCTCCTCCCAAATATTTAGGCTCTATGGGCCAATATCCCCTTCCCACCTACTACTTTAAATCATTGGGTTTCTAGAAAAAAAGTTTGCCACTAAAAGTATATATAAAGTGGATATCAGTCCATTCGTTGTTTTGATTTTCTTGACCCTATCTATCGGAGTAAACTTGGCATTATATTGAATTGTGTCTGATTTTTTCTGCATTATACGCGTGCCTAAGCTGTAAGTATTTGTATAGCTGTGTATGCGGTAAGGCAAATTCCATTTGCAATTGCTGAAAACTTTTAAGCACCCCCTGATCTGTAAGCAGCTGAGAGACATATTAAAGGGCCCCCTAGATGCCCATGACTCAAACCCCTAAAGCACAAAAAGTTCGGAAACCAGGGTGTATTCCCAAATCCGGTATAGGATGTGTAGCCCTGAAGCCCAAAATCCACCCGAAATTTCCACCCCAGTTTCTGAATCAGATCTAAAGTTGGAAACTTTTTGGAGTGCACAAAAAAAGTTTTTCCCTCCAGTTTACCATAAAAGATTGGGAGAATTAAAATTAGGGGGCGTAATAGTTTCAAATTTAAATCCTATCCCCCTCCCCATTCCCAAATCTCCCCTTTTATTGCAGTTGTTCTTCCAAGAAGTTAACTGCTGGATTAGGTATTGACAACCCTCCCTCGTCCTTTTCCAATTGCAGTGTTTCTAGCTTTATCCGGGCATGTGTCCTGCCCCAGATAAGGGCTCTGAAAATAGCATTGACTTTAAAAAAGAATCTCTGGGGACCCAGATTGGAGAGTTAGTAGGGGTACAACAACTGGGGCATCCAAATCATTTTAACCAGATTTGATCTTCCCGCTATCGATAATGGAAATTTTAAACGCCGACAACCAATTTATTTTTAAATTTAACTAGCAATGGATCCAGATTCAACCGCCCAAATTCCTGAAAATTCACAGAAATATTTATACCCAGGTATCGGAAAGAATGGGACACTAGAAGTGGTATATCTCCAGGGAGAGTAAATTGATCCATGGCATCCACTGGCATAATGACAGACTTCCCCCAATTAATTGTCAACCCCCAGAGTAGGCCCCCATAGCTTTAATGTCTTTTAATTGCCTCTGGCAATGAGCCACCAGTATTAGCCAAAAAAGGAGGATATCATCAGCGTATAAGGCTATTTTGTCCTCCAGCCTCCCTCTCCTAAAGCCTTCAATACGGGCGTTTGCTCTAATCTGAGCTGCTAACGGCTCAATTGCCAGGGCAAATAGCAATGGAGACAAAGGGCATCCCTGTCTTGTTCCCCTTCGCAAATAAAAAGGGTCTCTGATTGTAAATTATTGGGACTCACCTTAGCCTTAGGTCAGAAAATAAAACAGCTTAATCCAGGATATAAATTTTTGGCCAAACCCCCAATTTATGTAAAACCGCCCATAAGAATTCCCACTCCACACTATCAAAGGCCTTAGCAGCATCTAAAGAACAGATTGACCTAGCCCAGCGTTATAAAACAGGAAAAGCTGGCAGGGTTCAGGTACAGTCTCCGTAAATTATTGGACGTATACGTCTGTGGTATAAAACCCGCCTGATCAGGATGCACGAGATCTGATACCACCGCAGTTAGTCTGTTCGCAAACGCCTTAGCTAGTATTTTGGTATCCACTGGGATTAGAGAAATGGGCCGTATGATCAGGGAGCAATGGATCTTTACCCAGGTTTTAATAACACTATTATTCCCCGCCTCTTGCATTAAGCAGGCAACCTGCCCTGTGTCTCTGCATCCTGAAAACCCCCAAACAAATTAGGTAAAAAACACCTCCCAAACTGCTGATATACCTCTGTAGGCAATCCATCCAACCCTGGGGCTTTATTATTTGCCAAAAGTCGGTAACTGCCACCTGCAGTTCCTCTAGACGTAGAGGCGCATCCAATGCCTCTCGCTGTTCTGCACTTAACATGGGAAAGATCTATATCCGTAAATTTATTGTTGGATCTGAGAAGGGGAAAACCTCAAGTTTGATGTATATAAATGTTTATAAAAATCCCCTAATTTTCCCCCAAAACATCCAAGGGTTCTGTCATTAAGGCGCCTGAGGCGTGGTCGCAGAGCTGGTTTTAAAACTGGAGCCCCCTGGGAAATTAATGATAGTTGCATAGTAACGGCCCGCCTGCTCCCCTTCACCAAAATAAGTTTGCTTTTTTAAAAAATCGTTTATTTTCAGCAGATTCTAATAGAAATGTGTTCAGTGTATCCTGCGCCTTACGCAGTTCCCCCCCGGGCTTGTGAAGTGCGAAGCAAAACGAATCGATTCCCCAGAGCATTGACTTGCTCACGGATAGTTTTTTCTAGCTGCCCCCTTTTAATCTTCAAGGTGCTAATTTACCGTGTCAGCCCCCCTCTAAGGTACGCCTTCATAGTGTCCCACACTGTACTGATCGGAGCTGAGTCTATATTCACCTGAAAGAATTCCTCCAAATCTGACGCTAATTTAACTGTATCCATTAGGGGCAACCAGAGAGCATTAAATCTCCACCGCCTCATATTTCCTATGGATAAATCAGGAATTTTAATCTGTATCAGCATTGGCGAATGATCAGAAATGGAGCGTGTAAGATACTCAGTTTTAGTAACCATTTGACAGAGCCGCTGATTACCCAAAGCCATATCTATTCTAGACAATGTGTTATATGTACTAGAATAAAAGGAATATGAAACTCAGTAGGGTGTTTAGCCGCCAGATGTCTACAAGTTCCAACTCTCCAATCATGTGTCCAAACGGAGTTAATGCTGAGGGTTGTAGTACATTATTTGCTGATAATTTATCCCAATGTGGGGTCCACCACAGTATTAAAATCCCCATAATAAGAACTGGGACATCAGGGGTAACCATCCACAAAATTAAGCACTGCTTTAATGGTTCTGCAATTATATGGTGGAGGTATATAAATGTTTAACAAAACAAATGTGCAAAGTATTTTATTTTACAGTATACACATTTTATATCTCCCCATCCCCATCTCTCTCAATAGCCAGCATTCAAAAGGAATGGATTTATGGGTGTGATCTGACGCCCCTTGAATAATTACTGTGTAAACAATGATTTCGCCCAACCCACCCCTGCCCTTTGAAGCCATTTTACTGTATCGACACCATATGGTCTCTTGAATAAACAATATAGCTGGCTGATATTGGGAAAGAAAATTAAACATCGCAAAATCTTTGTTTGGGTCACTCAGTCCCCTGACATTCCAGGAGAGCAGTGTTATCTTATCCGCCATCTAACATCCTGTGTCCATTAAGTGACCAAGTTACTTTAACTGTCAAGATGATGGATGGAAGCCGTCCGACCTGCCTCACAAAGTAAGCAAAAGCATTCTGGAGATAGATAAACCCTCCCCCCCTCAGAGATAAACATGTAAAACCCAAAAATTGTAAAATATTACAAAATACCACAAATTACAAATGTGCAAAATTGTAAAACAGCCCTAAAAATGGGCTCAAGTCCTCCATAGACCGGAAGTGAAGGCAACAGTTAACTGCATAGAACAAGACTAACAGTTCTTCTCCAACCACCCCCTGCTCCTAAAAATGTATTTTAATATGAAACATAGAACTGGGTTGGAGCAGGACGAAAAAAATAAAGCAAGGAAATCAGAGAGGGGGAAGTGAAGAAAATGTGTACAGTGGTGATCACTTATCTCTCCCGGACTCCTCTGGAAGCTGCGCTTTGATCGAGGATTCATTCTGGTCAATCCACTGCATAGCGTCTCTTTGACGATCAAAGAAATGCGTTTAGAGTTTAACGCCACCACTCGGAGTCTGGATGGGAATAGCATGGCGTATTGCACCCGAAGCGCCCGGAGCCGCCTCTTGACATCCTTTGGGAACTGCGCTCTTCTTTTTTGAACTCTGTAAAAGAAATCCGGATAGAAGGAGATCCGGGCAGCCGTCCCACCATGACGTCCTGTGAAGGCGCGCTTTGCGCAGTTATAGTGTCTCTATCTTTAAAAATGCAGCAGCTTAACCAGCACTGATCTAGGCGGGGCCCCTGGAGGTAATGGGCGGCATTGGGACCCTGTGCGCCCTCTCAACTGCAAACAGAGAAGTAAAGGAGTCCTTTCCAAAGATATTAGTGAGCCAGGTCTCAAAGAACTCTGATGGGTTGGAGCCCTCTGTTTTTTCGGGCACCCCCACGATGCGCACATTGTTTCTGCGGGAGCGATTCTCCAGATCATCCGTCTTGGCGAGTAGTGTCTTTATCACCTGAGAATGCGACTCCCAGTCCCGCTGCATAGGAGTTTAATTGATCCTCCCAAATCACTGATTGTGGGTTTCAGCAGCTTTGACCCCCTCAGCATATCTCTGCATATCATGCCGCATGATGTTTATATCCTCTTTTAAGGCCACCAACTTGTGTAGTCAGGTTGGTTAAAGCAGTATGGCATTGGTGAACAGCTTGAAGCACATCCCTCAGCGTAGGTTCTGTATTCCTCCTGTGCTTGTAAACTAGGAGGGGACCTGTGTATTTGTTTTAGGTCTGGCCCCCTGGATGCATGCTGCTGGGCACTTATCTCTTCCTGTGCTCTTGCTTGTCTGTCACAGCCACTGCTTGTATATTTTTCCCGCATCCCGCTGTTGCTTACTGGGAGACCTCTGTGCCAGAGGAAGATGTGGGGAAAGGGGTTTTGGGCATATTGGGCTAATTTAAGCCAGGGGTTTCCCCTGCGTACCTCTGCTTGCTTCCCTGCTGTTCTTGCAGAGCCACGCTGTCCCTGGGCTTCTTGTTCAGCTCCACTCTCCACCTTTCTGTGGCTCCTTGTTGCGGCGAGTCATCGCACCACAGGTCCTGGAAAGTGGGCCAGAATACTCCAGTGAGTATGAGAAACAGCTCTGCTTGTTGTCCACGGAGTTTGTAAGTCCTATGCCTGCTCCAACACAGGATTTACAGGAGCAAGTGCTGGAGCTCCTCTCAGATGCTGCCGCTCAGCTTGCCAGTCAGGCTCCGCCCCAACTTGTTTGGATGTTAGTCGAGGTTCTTTATCCACCATCCGCATAATCTTGCGTTGAAATCTCTCGTCAATTTTTCTTTTCCGTCCACATCTAGGGATGTCGGCCACAGTGCCATGGGCTTCACATCTACTGTAGGGAGGTTAGCCACAGTGCCATGGGCTTTACATCTACTGTAGGGAGGTTAGCCACAGTACCATGGGCTTTACATCTAGGGAGGTTAGCCACAGGGCCATGGGCTTTACATCTAGGGAGGTTAGCCCCCAGTGCCATGGCTTTACATCTAGGGAAAGGGTTTGCCACAGTGCCATGGGCTTTACATCTAGGGAGGTTAGCCACAGTGCCATGGGCTTTACATCTTAGGGAGTTAAACCACAGTGCCATGGGCTTTACATCTAGGGAGGTTAGCCCACAGTTGCCATGGGATTACACTAGGGAGGTTAGCCACAGTGCCATGGGGATTATAATCTAGGGAGGTTAGCCACAGTGCCATGGGCTTTACAAACTACTGTAAAGGGGGGTTAGCCACAGTGCCATGGGCTTTACATCTAGGGAGGTTAGCCACAGTGCCATGGGCTTTTTCATCTAGGGAGGTTAGCCACAGTTTCCATGGGCTTTACATCTAGGGAGGTTAGCCACAGTGCCATGGGCTCTACATCTAGGGAGGTTAGCCACAGTGCCATGGGCTTTACATTAGGGAGGTTAGCCACAGGGCCAGGGGCTTTACATCTAGGGAGGTTAGCCACAGTGCCATGGGCTTTACATCCATGGAGGTTAGCCACAGTGCCATGGGGCCCTTTCATCTAGGGGTGTTAGCCACAGTGCCATGGGCCCTTACACTTCTTGATGACACTGCGCACGGTAGACACAGGAACATTCAGGTCTTTGGAGATGGACTTGTAGCCTTGAGATTGCTCATGCTTCCTCACAATTTGGATTCTCAAGTCCTCAGGGCAGTTCTTTGGTCTTCTTTCTTTTCTCCATGCTCATGTGGTTCCACACAAGGACACAGGACAGAGGTTGAAAGTCCCAACTTTAATCCATGTCAACTGGCTGCAAGTGTTTAAATTTAGTTATTGCCAACAACCCGTTAGGTGCCACAGGTAAGTTATAGGTGCTGTTAAATTACACAGATTTGAGAAGCATCACATGATTTTTCAAACAGTGCCAATACTTTTTGTCCACCCCCTTTTTATGTTTTTGGGGTCAAATTATATCCAAATTTGGCTTTATGACAATTCTTTTTGTGGTTTTCCATTGAAGAAAAATTAAATGAAGATAAAAATTACCAAAGAATTTTTGATTGCAATCATTTTTAGGGAAGAAACTGAGTATTATGTGACAGAATTGCAGGGGTGCCAATACTTTTGGCCACCACTGTACCACAATCTAGCAGAATAATGGGTTATACAGAACCTTATGTCTTAAGGCTTTTTAAAAAA
>JAODAL010012723.1:0-15000 GCA_025379985.1 Phyllomedusa bahiana
CAACCGTTTTACGTTCCCAGGTTGCAGAATACTCTGCCCTTATAGTGATTAACAGAGAAAATACACTGGCAATGTTCATGATATATGTAAAGAATTGAACCAGTTACCTTACCATGTTCAACCTCTTTTGGTTTGCATTTTAATGTTATATGTAAACAGAAATTTTCAATAAAAACATGTTGGAAAAAAAAAAATCTACAAACATAAAACGAAAATGTCTAAGAAGAAAAGAATATGTATTAGTATTTGATTTTAATTCATAAAAGAGAAAAAAAATTGTGATTCCTTTTATCATCAAAAGGTTTATTGAGTTTTCCAAGTAATTAGAATACCAGTGCAATGAAACAAACATGGCACCGTAAAACACACACAGTTATCATCATTGCATAACAGAGGATTCATAAACTGTGATCAGATACTCAAGATTGAATATGTGAGGTCCATACAACAGCAAATGGATCACATATAGGAAACAGGTGAACCGACAGACTGGGGTGATTAACATGAGAGCTAATATTTCAAGCCATATAAATGTGTGGTATTGAGACCCCGATTATCAGAAAGAGGGAGAGGGAGGGAAAGTTCAGGGGTAGGGAGAAAAGAGGAAAAAAAAAAAGGGCACAATGGACATCCAAATATTCTGGCCTCAGCAACCGCATCTGAGAAGAACCTCTCACGATGTCAGGGAGGGAACGTAGCTGTCCCCAAGTAATAACAGCATGTGCTAAGAGGGGACGGGTTTTAGAGTAATCTAAGAAGTGATTTGAGGAAGCTCCCAGGGGGAAGAGAGGATTGTCAGTAATGGGGGTAAGTGGGCCAGAAAGGTCTATAAGGGACTCTGAGGACTTAATTCTGCGTATAATAGCTAGAGTTTGAAGAGAATTAAATGAAAAATTCTCAGGACTTGAGAAGATAGAGTCCGAGTGCCATGGGAGGGACGCCAAGGACAGGGGACATAAGGCCTGAGTGATATAGACACATAACTTACATTTCGAGTCATGAACAAGATCTATAAAACACTGGTAGACCGATGCCAAGTAATATGACCTACAGTCTGGAAGGCCCACTCCCCCTTTATCTTTGGGTCTAGTTAGTTATACACTACTAATCCTTGGGCGGCCGTGTGGCCAAATAAAGTCAGAAAAGTATCGCTGAAGTTTATGCCAAAAGGAAGTTGGGATTGAGATTGGAATGGTCTGTAGGAGATAAAGAAGTTTCGGAAGGAGGGACATCTTTAAGACGTTCATCCGTCCAAAAGAGGGGCAGCCCTGCCTGGTGCCATTGTGAATAGAAAAATTGTCCGATAGGGTACCATTGATCTTAACTTGGGCTGAGGGAGTTCGGTAGAGCGCTAAAATTTTTGAAGTGAAAGTGGGGCCTAGGCCTAGGTGGGACAGAGTTTGGAGCAGGGAGGGCCAGGAAATTCTATCAAATTCCTTTTCGGCATCTAGTGAAAGAATCATGAGGGGGATATGGCGGGACTGGGCGTAATGAATTATGTCTAAGGTCTTAAGTGTGTTATCTCTGGCCTCCCTCCCGGGCACAAAACCCACCTGATCGGGGTGAATTAGAGCCAGAAGATAGGCATTAAGCCGATTGGCCAAGAGCTTAGCATAAATTTTAAGATCCACATTTAGAAGCGAAATAGGCCTGTAGCTTCCACATATCAGAGGATCCTTGCCCGATTTAGGAATGACAGTTATATGTGCCCGGGAGGAGCCTGGAGGAAAATGTGAGGTGGAGGATATGTCATTAAAGGCTGCTAATAAGGGGGGTGAGATTTGGGGGGCTAGGATTTGGAAAAATTTTGCCGATAAGCTCTTGCCCCCAGGAAGCTCTCCAATGACTGCAGTCAGTTCTTCTAAGGTAAAAGGCAATTCTAGATTTAGAACTGCTTCGCAGAGAAGGGGGGGGGGGGGAGAGGAGGGGAGGGAGATGATTGGGGTTGGGAGGAGGGGACCTGTGGAAATTGTATAAATTGGAATAGAAAGACTGAAGGGCTCCCGCAATCTCCGGTGTAACATGAAGCAGATTCCCAGCAGTATTTTTGATACAAGGAATAAAAGAGTGAGAGGTCTTCTCCCACGTGGCTCTAGCAAGAAGACAGACACTTTTGTTGCCATGCTCATAAAATGAGCTAAGACATGATTGAAGATATCGTCCCCGATAGGATTCAAGAAGCCGTCTCGCCTCTAGCCAAGCTAGTTGCAATTCTTTTAAGACTGGAGGGGATAGGGCTTGTTTATGGAGTGATTCTAATGAGGATATCTTCTGAAAGGCCACCAAAAGGGAGTGAGCCCTTTCCTTTTTGAGTCTGCTGCCGTGTTTAATGAGAATCCCCCCGTAAAACACATTTGAGGGCTACCCACTTAAAAATGGGGGCCATGCTATCATGAGCATGATCCACAAGAAAATGTTCAACCGCTGTTGTGAGATCTGCAACGCACGCCACATCGGAAAGTAAGGTTTCATTCAGCCTCCATGTTCTGTTCTGTTTGGACATAGAGGGAATAATAAATGAACTAAAGACAGGAGCATGATCCGATAAGAGAATATTCCCGATGGAGGTCGAGTGTAGCCAGGGCAGGGCACTGTGTTGAATGCGACTGTATGAGTTGTGAGGATTCGAATAGAAGCTATAGTCCCTAGTGGTTGGGTGTTGTAACCTCCAACCATCACACAGTTGGAGTTGAAAGAAAGCTTTTTTAATCTTTTTAATGGCCAAGTATGGAAGTGTAGAGCGACCCGTGGAATTATCTAGTGTCTGGTCGAGTGTGAGGTTGAGATATCCGCACAATAGGACGGTACCTCTCAAAGAGGGGGAAATCTTATCTAGCAAGGAAAGCAGAAAGGGTACCTGTCCTTGGTTAGGGGTATAAACATTGACAATGGTGAAAGTCTGCCCATTGATAGAAACAAAAAGAACGATATAGCTAGCTTCTGTATCGCTGCTACAATCTATTACCTAGTGCGGGAGGGATTTATGTATAGCTATCGCTACTCCTTTTGTTTTAGAATGAGGGCAATAGGCAAAATGCCAGTGAGTGTAGAACATATCCCTGATTAGGGGAGCATGCCCAGACTTAAGGTGGGTCTCCTGCAATCATACTATAGGTGTCATCTGACGGTGAAAATAGCGCAAAATATGTGACCTCTTCATGGGTGTATTCAGTCCCTTCGCATTAAAGGAGGCTATTTTAAGGTCTCCCATTATACAAATTTACAGCAAGTGGTGGTCGGGCTGCCAGGCGCGGGTGGGGGGGGGGAGCGAAGACCTGAAGAAGCCCGAGGGAAAAAAAACACCCACTCAGACAGCAATAAACACGAGGGGGACGGAGACGCAAGGTGGGGAAAGAAAAACCAAGCTAAGAGAAGCATACTTGTGCACAACAGGGAAGCCACTGGCCCCAAGGGCTGCCCAGGGGATGGTCCCCTACCTATTGGGGGTGCGATGGAGGCACGCATCGTAACAGGAGGCTCCAAATGACATACAAAATGACAACCTGGCTAGAGGGCAAAAATAGTAGAATATAGGACATGGGTTTACAAAAGCATAGGGCTAGAGAACTAGTTCGAGGACAAGAGGAAAATCTGTCCGAAGAGAGGCACTCTTTGTCCAAAGAGAAAAGTGCGCTGTAACACGCAAACAGAGTCTTGGTGGATCAACCACGGAGACACTCAGGGTTCCTCTGGATCATGGGTGTATGTCGAAGAAGGACCCCGGGGTTTTCGACCTCGAGGTTTGGTCTGCCGCGGGGGTAAGCCTCTTCCGGATTCTGTAGGATCATCTCGAGTGGCGAGTCCCTTTGGGCCTTTGGAGGAGGTGGAAGATAGGGATGGCCATTCTGGTAGAATAACATTTGAGATTCGGAGGGCTTGTAGAAAGGAGGGAACATCCGCTGGAGAGCGTATGGAGAAATTCTGTTCTCCAATACGAGTGATTAGGGCAAATGGGTAGCCCCACCTATACGGGATATTTCTTTCCTTCAAGATGGACAGGACCGGCTTCAACATGGCCCGTTGTGCCAGGGTGTGGCATGAAAGATCCGGCAGGATCTGGAGATGGGACTCTTTATAGGATATTTCTCTTCCTGGATTGTTGCAGAATCTTTTCCTTGAGGCCATAGTAGTGAAATCGGCAGACGACGTCTCTTGGACGGAGCGGATCTTTACTCGGCGGCCGAAGAGCTCTGTGGGCCCTGTCGATCTCAATATAGGTGGACTGTCGGCCGGTTCATATGTCGCTTATTAGTTGCTTGTTAGGATAGAGAAAAGTTCACTGGGTGGGACCGACTCTGCTAAGCCTCTGACCCTCAGATTGTTCCTTCTACTCCTGTTCTCGACGTCGTCCAGATGTTGTTGAAGAGTAAAGAGCTTCTCAGAATTGTCGCGGACGTCCCTGCGACCCCCGTCCCGGGTCGCGGGCGCTTCCGTGTCCCGACACCCAGCGGCGCCCCGTCCTGCACGTCGGGTTCGGGGTTCCGCCCATTACCCTCGCTCTCGGCTGGCACTCACTTACCCGGCCACGATCCTGCTCTGTTCGCCTCTGGTCCCCGGCGTGCGCGGCGCCGCCCCCTAGCGCGCGCGCCGGCAGTGTGAAATTTAAAGGGACAGTGCGCCCTATTTAAGTCCGGCCCCTTCCTGACAGCCTTTCCGGATCCTTGGTGTATATCCTGTTAGAAAAAGCCTTCCTAGTCTTGTCTATTCCTGCCTAACGTGTACGACACCTCGAGCCTCGTTTTTGGGCACCACGATCCTTGCAGCCAGCCCTGACCTTCTGCCTGTCATACGTTTCAGAGGCCTCAAGCCGCCTGGCCCTGACCCTCTGCCTGTCCCGCTAGAGGCCTGCCTGACGATCCGTCACCTCGCTCCTTTGGCCGCCACCGCAGGCAAGCCCCGCAGATGGAAAGCGACCTGGTAGGACTCCCGCCGCGCACAGTCCTTCCTGCTTTGCGGCGGGCTCTGGTGAATACCGGGACCTACTTAGATTCCGCTCCCTGGTGTGGGCTTACACCATCGCCTGCGGTGGTCCAGTGGATCCACCTCCAGACCGTTACAAGAATGTTGTTGGACGATTCCTTGGAGAGATGTCATTGATGCAGCAGTGGAATCTTGTGCCTGAGAGAGGGTATCCACTTGATTAGAGAGATGAGAGAGCTCAGACCTAAACATAGCAAATTCTTGTCTGCATTCGTCCAGTTGTTGTGAGCTAAGGTTAGATATGTCTGTTTTGGTCGGCCCCCCACCCCCAAACGGGAATTGTGTCAGATACTTCTGTCTATACTGTGAGTTTTTGGTGTAAGTCCTGTGGCATCTGGATAGCTAACAGTGACAAGTAAGGTGGGACGTCAGTGGCCAGTGGTACAGACCCCATGGCTGGTTGAGGGTGGTATGTAAGAACAGGAGGCTCATAGTCCAGGTTAGTACAGGAGTTAGGATCCAATGTGCCTGTATGGATTTGGCTGGTACCTTGGGGCACAGTAGGTTGTGGTGGAGACGGGGTTCGCCCGGCGGAGCCAACATGAGAAGTGGCTGGAGATGGTATTTGTGGTCTAGGGATAGTGTGTCCTCCCAGGTGGATCGCGCCGGGACCTTTGGGGAGAGACCTGCGCAGGTGCCTCTTGGAGACCCCGAGGGATCCAGAGAAAATAGGAGGGCAGTTGAAGTACATTGATGCCCTGCAGTAGCAGAGTGTTGCGGGGATTGAGCTGGAGGCGGATAGGAGGCAATCGCGGAAAAGAGTAGTAGGTACTTTGGGGTAGTCCCAGGGTGGGCATAGGAGAGTAGCTCCATCCTAGAGGAGGCTGTGCAGCTGAGAGCCAAGGGAGACCCAGTTTGTGTTAAAGTAGGTGCTGCTAGAGCCATCTGAGCCTGATAAGGCTTACACCTTGTGTCCCTATTTAACCCCTTGTACACCACGGGGGGGCTGCTGAGGACAGGGCGCCCAGTTGAGGTGCTCCTGAACTGTCCAGAGTGGTGGGAGATTGCGCACGTGGGGGGCTAGAGCCACCATTGGTGTTATTTGTTGACTCCATATTGGGAGCAGTTATTGTGTGACACAGGAGGGGGAGAAGCAGCAGGCTTCAGGGAGTCATGAAAAGCCTCCTGTACAGAGGCCGATACAGGTGGGGATTTGCCTGGCAGCAGTGGACCAGACACTCCCGCGTCTGGGGCAGTAATGGCGGCCGGCCACGTGTGTGGGAGCAGTAGCGGCGGGCATGACTCACCGGGTTGCGCCTGTCCTGATGCGGCTGCTGAGGAACGGAGAGTCGTCGGAGCTTGTGCGGCTGTGTCAGCGGCTCCGTCTGTCTGGCGGAGGATAGCAGGTGAGGTTGAAGGAGGCTTGGCGGGTTGCTTTCGGAGACGATCTGTCGGGTCTGTCGCCACGGAGCGAATGTCCAGTAGGCTGAGAAACAGGTTCTGGACTGGCGTGTCCGAGTCTCGATGTAGACGCCCGGACCTTGTCGGCATCCCCCGTGCGCTGCTGTGCGGCGTGGTGAAGCTGACCTCGGGTATAGGCGCAGGACGGCCATCTTGCCTCGGGGAGTCTGCTGTTGCCTTCTCCTCCATTAACGCTGCATATCTGCCAAAATAGGAGCCGATTTTGCCCTGAGAGGGTGTAGAACGGGCGGGGGCTCGGAGACCCGCTTTTTTGTTCGACTTTCCCATGTTTGGGTGAAGTTTAGCCAGGTTTTGGGTGCTCGATGAGACGGAGCTCAAGGAGACACGTCCTTACTCAGACATGCCAGGCCACGCCCCCTGTGATTCCTTTTAAAGGGTTTTCTAGGATATAATTAATACAAAGTCTTAAATATTCTTGTGTAGCTCCTATTGTTTAGCCTTTCCAAGCTTGCCCCTTCCTGCTGCACATCTCCTAATTCATCATTGTTTTACAGATTTTTTTTTTTATAAAAAGTTTTATTGTCTCAAACAAAACAATTTACAAACTTTTCAGATGTAGAAAGTATTAGTATTTCAATATATATACTCATTAGTACATATTACAGATACTGTAGCCCAGCCATGGTCACTGTTTATACAAGTCTGGTAAGCTCACATTCCAATTTCCCTATATCTCTTACACTTCAGAGACTACTTGAATCAGTGCTAATGCCATCATAAGTTCCCTCAATAGACACAGCTTGTAGCTCCAGGGCACCAGATGCATTGATAAATCTGGACACCCCTAAAGCTATACCACTGATCCGAGCTCCTTCTTAGTAGAGAGAAAGACGACCTACACTGATTCAACTCCTCACCTACTCTGCTATATACTGAAATGAATGGAGTTCAGTCTGCAAATGATCACTCCAATGAACACCATGGAGCGCTTATTTTATTTAGCCTGTTTCAAACTTGATTTTACACACTTTGGTGCATGTTCCAAAATGACTGGAGGTATGCTTTAACCCCTTAAGAGGAGACGTTTTTTTTTGGTGTCTGTTTAGTTTTTCCTCCTCGCCTTTATAGACCATTAACTTTTTTTTTTTTCACTACATAGACATTGAGGGCTTTTATTTTGGGGACAAGTTGTACTGTCTATGGTGTTATTCACTATACTATAGATTATATGGGTAACCAAAAAAAATTCACAAGTGGTGCAAATTGTGAAAAAATATGTATTTTTCGCCATGTTTGCGGAGGGTTTTGCTTTTACGGCAGTTCTATCTTTGGTAAATATAATGTGTTATCTGTATTCTACAGGTTGTTTCGATCCGGCATTACCAAACAAGTAGGGTTTCCGTTAGTTTTGGTACCGTAAAAAAATTCCATAGCATTTTCTATTTTTGCAATTTGCGCCACGGCAGCCATTTTGTTGCGACCAATAACTTTTTTGTACTAACACCTACGGACGTCAGTGAGGGGGCATTTTTTTGCGGTCTGAAGTGTACCTTTTTATCGCTAGCTGTTTGGAATGGCATGCGACTTTTTTGATCACTTTTATTAAATTTTTTCAGTGACGTATAATGACCAAATAAACGCAAATTTTGCCGTTTGGATTTTTTTTTTTTCTACGGTTTTCAAGGTACGGGATTAATGATGTTATATTTTAAGATCGGAACTTTTTCGGACGTGGCGATACCAAATTTGTGGAAATTTTTTATATTTTAATGATTTTATTGTATTATGGGAAAGGGGGGTGATTTGGACTTTTATTACTTTTTTTTTTTTTTTTTTTATCTGTAACATTGCGGCCACTATGGTACGTGACCTCTAGGTGGCGCGATTGTTAATACAACCTAAGGCATTGAATAGGCATGCATTAGGGTGTATACAAAGATGGCGTTTCACCACTTCCTGTCTGCGACGGAAGTGGGGCCATACCGGACAGGGTAAGTGTCGGGAGCCCTTCTCAAAGCTCGCACCACCACGCCGGTCGTCGGTTCGGCGCAGGTGCCGTTGACCGGAGGCCGATCGGTTGCTACGGCACCGATCGGCGTTCATTCAGACGCCGCGGCCATCTTTGGCGCGGTGTCTGTTGAGTTAATAAAAGTGCCTGCGGGCGGAGCCACCCACCGGACGTGTTAATGCCGGGTGTTTGCGGCGATTTGCCGCAGCACCCGCCGGCTGTACGGGGGGGTCGCGGAGCGATCCCTGCTTAGCCCCTTTGCGGCACTGGGGACGTAATCATACCGCCCGAAGGTCGTTAAGGGGTTAATTTATAGTCAATTATTTGTAATCTAGAGCAGTGGTCCCCAACCTTTTTTACACCAGAGACCAGTTACATGCAAGTACATTTTTCCACAGCCCAGTGGGGACGGGGCTATCAGGGGCAGGTTTATCAGGGGCATGGTTATGGAGGGGGTTGGAGGCTTAGAATCACATGCATTAAAAAAAATAACATTTTATTTTTTTTTTTTTTTATAATTTTTTTTTTTTTTTATAATTTTTTTTTTTTTTTTTATTTATATCTTTTTTTTATTTATTCTTTCTTTTTATTTTTTATTTTTTTATAATTTTATTTTTTTTTTTTTTTTTTTTTTATATTTTTTTTTTTAATTATTTTTTTTTAATATTTTTTATATTTTTTTTAATTTTTGTTTTTCTTAAATTTTTTTTTATTTATATAATAATTTTAATTATTTTTTTTAATATTTTATTTTTTTTTTATATTTTTGTTTATTTTATATTTATTTTTTAGTTTTTTTTTTTTGAGTTTTATTTTTTTTATTTTGTTTTTTTTATTTTTATTTTAAATTTTATTTTTTTTATATTTTTCAATTTTTATTTTTAGATTTTTATATTTTTTATTATTTTTTTTAAATATATTATAATAATTTTTTATTTGTTTTTGTTAATTGTTTGTTTTTGTTTGTTTTGATATTTTTTTTTTTTTATTTATTTTTATTTTGTTTATTTTTATTTTTTTGTGTTTTTTGTTTGTTTTATTTTTAAATTAATTGATATTTTTTGTATTATTGATTTTTACTTTTTATTTTTTTTTATTTTTTGATTGTGTGTGTTTTTTTATTATTTTTTTAATTTTTTTATTTTTTGTATGTGTGTTATTTTTTATTTTATTATTATTTGTTGATTGGTTGTTTTTTTTGATTATTTATTTTTCTATTTTTTTTTATTTTTATTTTTTTTTTTTTTTTTATTTTTTTTTATTTTATTTTTTGTCTTTTTTTTTTTTTTTTTTTTGTTTTTATTTTTTTATTTTTTTGTTTATTATTTTTTTTTTTTTTTTGTGTTTATTTTTTTTTTTATCTATTGTTATTTTATTTTTATTTTATTTATTATTTTTTTTTTTTTATGTTTTTATTTTATTTTTTTTTTTTTTTGTTTTTTTTTTTTTTTATATATATTTTGAATTTCAATTTTTTTTTTTTTTACTTTTTGTATATTCATCGTGTATGTTGTTTGGTTTTTTTTATTTTGTTTTGTTTTGTTTTTTTTGTTTTTTTTTTTTGTTTTTTTATTTCTATTTTGTTATTATTTTTTATTTTATTTTTATTTTTTTCTATAATTTTTTTTTATTTGTTATTATTTATGATTTTTTAAGTGTTTGTATTTTTTTTTTCTTTTTTTTGTATTTTATTATTTTTGTTTTTTATTTTATAATTATTTTTTGTTTTCATTATTTTTTAATGTTATATTATTCTTTATTTAATTTTTTTTTTTTTTGTTATTTGTATTTTTTTTATTTTTGTATTTTTTTTTTGTTTTTTTTTTTTTTTTTTTTTTATTTTGTTTTTTTTTTTTTTGTAATTTTGTTTGTGTTTTTATTTTTTTTGTTTTTTTTGCTTTTTTATTTAAGTTTTTTAAATTTTATTTATTTTTTTTATTTAAATTTATTTTTAGTTTTTATATATATTTTATTTTTTTTTTTTTATGTTTTTTTATATTTTTTCTATTGTTGTTATATTTTATGTTGATTATTTTTAATTTTTTTATTTTTTTTTTTTTTTATTTATTATTTTTTTTGCTTAATTTTTTTTTTTTTTTTTGTTTATTTTTTTTTTTTATTTTTTTTTTTTTATTTTTTATATTTTTATATTTTTTTGTTGTGTTTTGTTTTTTTTTATTATTTTTTTTTCTTTTTTTGATTGAATTTTTTTATAATGAATATATTTTTTATTTATTCTTTTAAGTTGGTTTTTTTTTTGTTGTTTATTCTTTTATTTTTTTTTTTTGTTGTTTTATTAAGGTGTTTTCTATGTATATTGTAATTTTTTGTTTTATAAATATTGTTTAAATGATTTTTTTTTTTTTTTTTATTTTTTTATTTATTTTTTTTGAGTAAGTTTGTTTTTTTTTTTTTGTTATTTTTGTAAATTTTGTTTTTTGTTTTTTTTTTTTTTGTTGTTCTTATTTTTTTTTTTTTATTTTTTATTTATATATTATTTTTTAATATTTTTATTGTATTATTATTATTTATTTTTTTTTTTTTTAATTAATTTTATTTATTTTTTTTTTATTGTGTATTTATATTTTTTTTTTTTTGTGTTATTTTGTTTTTATATTTTTTTTTTTTATTTTTTGTTTTGTTAATTTTATTGTTTTATTTTTGATGTTTTGATTTATTTTTGGCTATATTTATTTTATAGTTTTTTGTTTTTTGGTTTTGTGTTTTTGTTTTTGTGGTTTTTGTTTCTTTAAGTTTTGTTTGATTTTTGCTTGTTTGTGGGTGGTAGGTTTTAATTGTAGTTTTTGTTATTTGTATATTGTTTTAGTATGATTTATTGATGTTTAGTTTATTATATTTTTATTTTTTTTAATTGTTTATTATTTTTTTTTTGTTTATTGTTTTTTTGTTATTTTTATTATTTTTTTTTTTTTATTTTTTTATATTTATTGTTTTATTTTTTTTTTATTTTTTTTTTCTTTTTTTTTTTTTAATTATTTTAAAATAATTCTTTTTTTTTTTTTTTTTTTTATTATTAATATTTTTATGATTATTTTTTTTTATTATTTATTTTATTATTTCGATTATTTTTTTTTATTTTTGTTTTGTTTTTTTTTATTTTTTTTTTAATTTAATTTTTTTTAGTTAATTTTATAAGTATGTTTTATTTTAATTTTTTTATTTTTATTTTGTTTTTTTTTTTATTTTTTTTATTTATGTTTTTTTGGTTTTATTTATTTTCTATAATTTTATTTATTTTTTTTTTTTTTTTATATCTTGGAATATATTTTTTTTTTTTAATTTTTTTTTATTTTATTTTGTTTTTATTTTTTTTTTTTTGTTTTTTATTGTTTTTTTAATTTTTAATTTTTTTTTTTTTTTTTTTTTATTTTTAGTTTTTTGGTATTTTTTTTTTGTGTTTTGTATTATTTTTTATTTTTTTTTTTTTATTTTATATTAAATTTTCTTTTTTTTTGTTTATTTTTTCATTTTTAAAATTTATTTTATTATTATTTTTTTTTTTTATTAATTTTAATATGTTTTTTTGTTGTTTTTATATCTTTTTTTATTTATATCTTTTTCTTATTTTTGTTTTTTTTTTTATATTATTTATGATATTTTTGTTAATTTCTTTTTTTTTTTTTTTTTTTAAATTAATTTTTTTTTTTTCTGTTTTATTGTTTTTATATTTTTTTTTTGATTTTTTTATTTATATTTATTTTTTTTTCTATGTGTTTTTTCATTTACTTTATGTTTTTTTTTTATTAATTTATTTTAAATTTTATATGTTTTAGTTTATATTTTTATTTATTTTTATCATATTTTATTTTTTGTTTTTGTTTTTATAATATTAATTATTTTTATTATTAGTTAATTATTTTTTTTTTTTTTCTATTTTTTTTTATTTTATTTTATTGTTTTTTTTTTTTTTTATGATTGTTTTATATTTTTTTTTTTATATTCTTTATTTATTTTAGTGTTTTTTTTTTTTTTAAATTTTTATTTTTTTATTTTTTTGTTTTTTATTTTATTCTATATTGTTTTTTTTTTTTTTTCTTTTTATTTAATTGCTATTATGTATTTTTTTATTTATAATAAATTTTTTTTTATATTTTTTTATTTTTTATTTTATATTTTTGATATTTTTTTGTTGTATATTTGTTATTTTATTATATATTTTTTTTTAATTTTTTTTTTTTTTTTATTTTTTTTTTTTTTTTTTTTGTTAATTGATTTTATTTTATGTTTATTTTTTGTTTAGTATTTTTGTGTTATTTCTTAATTTTTTTTTTTTTTATATTTTAATTTTTTTATTTTTTTATTTTTTTATTTATTTTGTTTTTTGTATTTTTTTAGTTTTTTTTTTTTTTTTTTTTTTTTTTTTATTTTTTTGTTTTTTTTTAATTTTTTATAATTTTTAGTTTTATATTTTATTATTTTTTATTTTTATTTTTATTTAATTATTTTTTTTTTTTTTTTTTATGTTTTTTATTATAGTTTTTTTTTAATTTTTTTATAATTTATTTTTTAATTATTTTTTTTATATTTATTATTTTAATATTTTTTATTTTAAGTTTTATTTTTTATACATTTTTTTTTATTTTTGAACTTTTTTTATTTTTATATATATTTTTCTATTGTATTATTTTTTTTATTTTTTTTTTTTTTATTTTATTTTTTTTTATTTTTTTTTTTGTATTTTTTGTTTATTTATTTTTTTAAATTAATTTTTTTATTTTTTTTAAATATCTATTTTAATTTTTAATTTTTAATTATTTATTTTTAAGTATTTTATATATTATTTTTTTATTTTTTTATTTATCTTTTTCTTTAGATTTATATTTTTTTAAATATTGATTTTATTTTTTTTTATTTTTTTTTTTTGATATTATTTTTTATTTTTAAATATTTTTTTTATATTTTTAAATTATTTATTTTTTTATTTATAACTTTTTTTTAATATTAGTTCTATATTTGTATTTTTTTTTTTTTTTATATTTTTTTATTATTTTTTTTATTTTATTTTTATTATTATTATTTATATATTTTTATTTTTTTATTTTTTTGTAACTTATTTTATTTTTTTATTTTATTTATTTAATTAATTTATTTTATTGTTTTATTTTTATTTATTATTTGTTTTTTTTATTTTTTTTTTTTTTTTTTTTTTTTATTTTTATTTTATATTATATTTTTTGTTTGTTTTGGTGTTTTTTTTGTTTTTTTTTTTGTTTTTTTTTTGTTTTATTATTTTATTTTATTTTTTTTTTTTTAATTTTTATATTTAATTAATTTTTTATTTTTTTTTATTATTTTTTAAAAATTTTTTATTTTTTATATTATTTTTTATTTTTATATTTTATTTATTTTTTTTATTGGTTATATTTATTATTTTATTTTATTTTTATATAATATATTTTTAATTTAATATTTTTATGGATTAATTTTAATATTTTTGATTTTTTTTTTATTTTTTTTTTTTATTTTATGTTTTTTTATTTTATTTACTAAATATATTTATTAAATATTATTTTTATTTTTTATATATTTAATTTTTATTTGTTTTTTTTTTTTATTGTTTTTGATTTTTTTCGTCTTTTTTTTTTTTTTATAATTATTTATTTTTTATTTTTTTTTTTATTTGGTGTTATTTTTTTTTTTTTCTATTTTTTTTTATTTATTTTTATATTTTTGATTTTTTTGGGTTTTGTGTTTTTTTATTTTTTTGTTGTTGTGTGTGTGTTGTTGTGTTGTATGTTTGATTTGGTGTTGTGTTTTATTTTTGTTTTTTTTTGTTTTTTTTTTTTGTATTTTTTATTTTTTTGTTATTTTGATTGTTGTTTTTTTATTTATTATTTATTTTATTTTTGATTATTGTATGTTAAATTTTTTATTTTTTATAAATTTTTCATTATTTTTTTTTTTTTTTATTTTATTGTGTATTTTTGATTGTGATTTATACTTTGTATTTCCATATCCCCACCACTGTTTTGTTTTTTAATTTTTTAGTTTTATTTTATTTATATTTTTTGTTTTTATTTTATTTTTTATTTTTTATATTTTTTATTTTTTTTTTTTTTTTTTTTTTTATATTTTATTTTTTATTTATTTTTTTTATGATTTTATTTTATTTACTATAATTTTATAAATTTTATTTTTTTATTATTATTTTATTATTTTTTATTTATATTATTTTTTTTTTTTTTTTTTAAGTTATTTATTTTTATTTTTTTTTTTTTTATATTATGCTTTTTTATTTTTTGTTTTTTTTTATTTTTTTTATTAATTTGATATTTTTAAAATTAGTTTATTTAATTATATTTTATTTTTTTTTTTATATTATTTTTATTTTTTTTAAAAATTTTATGTTTTTTTTTATTTTTATTTTTTTTTTATGTTTTTTTTTTTTTTTTAGTATAATCTTTTATTTTTTTTTTTTATTTTATTAATTTATTTTTTTTTTTTTTTAGATTAAAATTTTATTTATTTTTTGTTTATTTTATTTTATATTATTTTGTTTTATTTTTTATTAAATATTTTTTTAATTTTTTTATTTATTTTTATTTAATTATTTATTTTTTTTTCTTTTTTTGATGCTTTTTGTTTATTTTATTTTTATATAATTTTTTTTATTAATGTTATTTATTTTT
>JAODAL010012723.1:25000-94267 GCA_025379985.1 Phyllomedusa bahiana
TTTTATATATTATTTTTTTAAATATAATTTATTATATTATAATTGAAGTTATTTTTATTTTTTATTTAATTTATTTTTAATATCATATTTTTTTTTTTTTAATTTCAATATTTTTTTTTTTTATTTTATAATAATATATATATAATAATTTTTTTATTTTTTTCTAATTATTTTTTTATTTTTTTATTTATTTTATTTTTTTATTTTTTTTTATTTTATTTTATTTTTTTATATTTTTTTTTTTATTTTTTTTTTAGCTTTTTTTTTTTTCTTTTTATTTTTATATTTTTTATTTTTTTTATATTTATTTTTTTCTTTTATAATTTTTATTATATTTTTCTTTTTTATTTTTTTTTTAATTCTTTATTTTTTTTTTTTATTTTTTTTATTTTTTTTTTATTTTTTTTTTTTTTTATTTTTTTTTTTTTATTTATTTTATTTTTTTATAAATTTTTATTTGTTTATTTTTATTTTGTTTTTTTATTTTTTTTTTTTATTGTTTAATTTTTTTTTATTTATAATTTTTTTAATTTTTAATCTGTTCTTTTATTTTTTTTTTTTTTTTTTTTATATTATATTTTTTTTATATTTTTTTTATTTTTCTTTATTTATAATTTTTTTAAATTTTTTTTATATTTTATAATTTTTTTTTAAATTTTTTTGTTTTTTTATTTTTTGTTTTATATTTTTTTTTCTTTTTTTTATAATATTTTTTTTTTATTTTTTTTTATTATTATATTTTTTTATAATTATTTTATTTATTAATTGATTTTTTATTTTATTTTTATTTTTTTTTTTATTTATTATTTTTTTTTTTATTTTTTATATATTTTAATTGTTTTTTTTATTATTTATTTATTATTATTTATTTATTAAATATTTTATATTATTTTTTTATTTTAAATTTTATAATTTTTTTTTATTTATATTTTTTTTTTTATTAATTATTTTTTTTTTTTATTTATAATTTTATATTTTTTTGTTTTTTTTTTTATTTTAATTTTATTTATTATTTTTTTTTTAATATTTTTATTAATAAATTTATTTTTATTTTACTTCATTTTATTTTTTTTTATATTTATTTTTATTATTGATTTTTTTTAATTTTATTTATTTTTTTATAATATATTTTATGTAATTTTATATTATTTTATTATTTTTTTTTTTATTAATATATTTTTTTTTTTTTTAATTAATTTATTTTTTTAAATTTTTTTACAATTTAATTTTTTTTTTATAATATTTATATATTTTTTTTTTTAATTTTTTTTATAATATTTTAATTTTTTTTATGTTTTTTTATATACTTATTATTTTTATTTATAAAATTATTTTTAATTTTTATTTAAATTATTAGTAATTTTTCTTTTTTTATATTATATTTATTTTTTTTCATGATTTTATTTAATTTATTTTTATTATTTTTTTTTTTATATCTTTTAACTTTATATTTTTTTTTTAATTAATTTTTTTTTTTTTATACAATCTATTTTAATATTTTTTGTTTTTTTTATTTTTTTTTTTAATTATTTTTTTTTTTTTATATTTTTTTTTTTTAATTTTTTATTTTATTTTTTTGTTAATTTTTGTTATTTTTATTTTTTATTATTATTTATATTATTTTGATTTTGTTTTTATTTTTTTTTTAAATGTATTATTTTTTTTTTTTTTTAATTTTTATTTTTTTTATTATTTTATTTTTTATTATATTTATTATTTATTTATTTATATTTTTTTTTTTTTTTTTTTAAAACTATAATTTTTTAATATATTTTTTTTTTTTTTTTTTATTTTTTTAATTAATTATTTTTTTTTTTTATTATATATATTTTTTGAAAATTTTTAATTTTTATTATTTTTTTTTATATTTTTATTAATTTATTTTTTTTTTTTTTATCACTTTTTATTTTTTTATTATTTTTTTAATATATTTTTTTTTATTCTTATTTAATTTTTTTATTTATTTATTTAATTTTTTTTTTTTTTCATTTATTTATTTATATAATTTCAATATTACTATTTTTTTATTTATTTTTTTTAAAAAATTATGTTTTTTTTTTTTTATATTAATATATTTTTTATTTTTATTTAGATTTTTATTATAATTTTTATTATATTTTTATTTAATTTTTTTATTATTTTTGATTTTTTTTTTTTATAAAAATTTATCTTTAAAATTTTTTATTTTTTTTTTTTTTTCTAAATTTTTTATTATTTTTTTTATTTTTTATTTTTATTTTTATAAATTTTTTATATTTTTTTACTTTTTTTTTTTTATTTTTATATATTTTATTTTTTATTATATTAAATTTTTTTTTTTTATATATAATTTTTTTTATTTTTTTTATTTTTTTTTATATTTTTTATTTTTAATTTTTATTATATTATTATTTTTATCAATTTCTTTTAATATTTTATTATTTTATTTATTTTAATTTTTTTTTCTTTTATTTTTTTATTTTATTAATTTTACTTTTCTTTTTTTTTATATTTTTTTTTTTTTTTTTTTTTTTTTTATATTTATTATTTTTATTTTATTATTATTTTTTTAATTATATTATTTTTATTTTTAATTTTTTTTTTATTATAAATTTTTTTTATCATTTATATATTTTTTTAATATTTATTATTTTTATATTTTTTTTTTATTTATCTATTTTATTATTTTATTTTTTTTTTATTATTAATTTAATTAATTATTTTTTATATTTTATAATTTTTAAATATTATGTTTAATTTTATTATTTTTTTTTATTTTTTTTTTATTTTTATTATATTATTTTTTATTTCTTTTAATATATTGTTATAAAATTTATATTTATTTTTATTATATTATATATCTTTTTATTATTTTATTTCTTTTTATTTTGTTTTATTTTTTATTCAGTTAATTTTTTTTATTTATTTTTTATTTTATATTTATTTATTTTTTTAAAATAAATTATTGTTTTATTATTTACTTTTATTTTATTTAATTTTTTTTATTTATTTTTTAAATTTTTTATTATTATTATTATATTTATATATATTTTTTATATTTTTTTTTTATATTTTTATTTTATTATTGTTATTTTTTATAAAGTGTATTACTGTGTATCATTATGGGGTTTTGTATGGGAGTAACCTTGATTTTATAACTGCAGAATGATTGTCAGCTATGTGGTCAGTTTTCTATTATTTTTATACTGACCCAAACAGCTGACAAGCTGTCTGCAGTAATATTGATCCAGCTTTGTGGGTCAGCTTTTTATTCATGTATTTAATATACATTTGTAAATCAGTTGTGTGGAAACCTTTATGTTGGTTGTGTTATCGGTCCTTAGGAAAATGTCATGCTGTTTCTCAATATTTTATGCTATCCAGGTCTGCATTTTTTTTTTTACTTAGGATATCCTCTGTAAATCATCAATCAGTAACTCAATCAGTCTTGCTTTGTATTCCCATATAGGAGGTAGTTAAATCCTTTAATATAGTATGTAGGTACACCGATAGGAAAAACCCCTTTTAGGTAGGCAGTCCTAAATTAGGTAACTATATAGCGCCTCATTAGGTAGGTAGACTTCTAGGTCCCAATATGTACGGATCTAGGTTCCCTGTTAAGTAGACAGGTAGTTATATAGGCCTCCCCAATAAGTAGAAATATAGGTCCCTATTATGTAGTTATATAGGCCCCCTGTAGGTCAGGGTATTTTTGCCCCCTGTAGGTTGGTGTATACCCCCCTGTAACCAGGTATTTTTGCCCCCCTGTAGTCAGGTTTTTTTTTTGTCCCCTATAGCTAGGTATTTGCCCCTTGTCAAGTTTAAATGAAAATGAAAAGGGTACTCACCTCCCCCAGGTCCCCCTCCGTGCAGCAGGTCCAGGAGCTGATGTATAGTCTAAGCGGTGTGACCTGGTCCTGGGATCTTCTGGGCCAGAAGAGACTTCCAGTCTAGGAGACCCAGCGTCGCAGGGGGTGGTGGGAAAACTATCGGATCTCTCTCCCTGAAACCTGATGTGTATGTACAAGTTGCTTCACTAAGCGCATGTACATACATGGGTAGAAGGCAGGTGGGTAATGTTCCATCATGTCTTCTCCCTGTAGGTTTTTTTTTTGGAGTAGCGGCTATGTTATCACGGCTTAAAAATGGACGTATTTTCATGTCCGTAAGTCCGCGAGGGGAGTGCGCAATTTCGGCTGGAATACGTCCCTGTCTTTCGGTAATCCTCAGTTCTCGATAGGAGAATATGGATTACGTCTCCTCTCCCTGCTCGGCGTTTACGCGAGGGGGGAGATTATGTTGATCTATGTGAATTAACTAGCGGCGACTGGTACTTCAAGTTATTGGCCGCGCGGTGCGGCCCCGCTCCGGCCCACACGGCGTAAGTGGTGTGAAAGAATTAGGGCAGCTGCTAACTGTGCGGCTGTTTTAAAACATCCACGCAGAGACAGATAGTGATATCCGTGTGGGCAAGGCGGATGGCTGCGGCGCCCCTGGTATGTGGTCGACTTACCCGCCCGTGGGAACGGCTCTGCACATACCCTCAACAGGTGTAGGTGTGTGTATATTTATATAATATTTATATATATATTTATATAATATACTCACATACAGTGGTGGCCAAAAGTTTTGGCACCCACTGCAATTCTGTCAGATAATTCTCAGTTTCTTCTGAAATTGATTGCAATCACAAATTCTTTGGTTTTATTATCTTCATTTAATTTGTCTTCATTGGAATAACCACAAAAGAATTGTTTCATAAAGCCAAATTGGATATATTCCACACACATACATAATTAAAGGGGGTGGACAAAAAGTTTTGGCACTGTTTGAAATTCTGGTGATGCCTTCTCTTCTTTTGTGTAATTAAACAGCACCTGTAAACTTACTGTGGCACCTAAACAGGTGTTGGCAATAAAATAAATCACACTTGCAGCCAGTTAACATGGATTTAATGGTGACTCAACCTTGTCCTGTGTCCTTGTGTGATCCCATTTGAGCTTGAGAAAGAAAGAATGACCAAAGAACGGTACTGAGGAACTTGAGTATCCCAATTTGTGTGGAGCATTGAGCAATCTCAAGGGGGCTACAAGTCCATCTCCAAAGACCTGAATGTTCCTGGTCTACCGTGCGCAGTGTCTAACAAGAAGTGTATAGCCCATGGCCACATCTGTGGCTAACCTCCGAGTTGTGGACAGAAAAGAAACATTGACGAGAGATTTAAACGCAAGATTGTGCGGATGGGTGGATAAAGAACCTCGGACTACTTCCCCAATACTAGTTCAAGTGCTGCAGTGCATGGGTACAACAGTGTAACCGTACTATCCGTCAGCGTCTGATTGATATGGGGACTCTTTGGGAGGGATACCCAGGAAGACCCCACTTCTTACCCCCAAGACATATAAAAACTAGGCTGGAGTTTGCCGTACTTTCCTGAGAAAGCCTAAAACTTTTGGAAGAATGGTCTCTGGTCAGATGAGACAAAAGTAGAGCTTTTGGGAAAAGGCATACAAATGAGTTTTACAGGAATAAAAAAAAGAGGCATTAAAAGAAAAGAACACTGGTCTACAGTAAAAACATGGCGGAGGTTCCTGATGTTTTGGGTTGCTTTTGCTGCCTCTGGCATGCCTGCTTGACCATGTGCATTGCATTATGAAGTTGATGGACTACCAACAATTTTTGGCAGCTTAATGTAGTGCCCAGTGCGAGAAGCTGGTCTCCCTCAGAGGTCATGGGTCTTCCTAGCAGGACAATGGACCCAAAACACACTTCAATAAGCACTAGAAAATGGTTTTGAAGAGAAATCACTGGTAAATTCTAAAAGTGGGCAGCAATGAGTCCTGAACTGAATCCCATAGAAAACTGTGGAGAGATATCAAAAAGGGCAGTTTGGAGTAGGCCAACCCTTCAATCTCCGGGATCCTGGGCAGTTTGCCAAAGATGATTGGTCTAAAAAAAAATTTACAAATTCTGCAGGGAGCAAATGTAAGAAATCATTGATGGGTAATCCGGACAGTGGGTCGTTCGCACTGTTATTTTGGCTATAGGTTGTGCTACCATGTATTAGGCTGAGGGTGCCAATACTTTTGTCCGGCCCATTTTTGAAGTTTTGGGTGAAATGATCAATGATTTGATTTTTGTCTCCTTCTGTTTTGTGTTTTTTCATTGCAAGCAAAATAAATGAATATATTAATACCAAAGAATTTGTGATTGCAATAATTTTCAGGAAGAAACGAGTATTATCTGACAGAATTGCATGGGTGCCAATACTTTTGGCCATCACTGTATATAAAATAGAAAAAATCCACGGCACTCCAGAATAGATGCTTTCCAAATACAAAATAGAAAAAATCCACGGCACTCCAGAATAGTTTCAAGCAACAAGGTGGTTTATTCCCCCATGCTCAATGAGTGACGTTTCAGCTCCCTCACGGAGCCTTTGTCAAGCCCTCCCTCCGTGAGGGAGCTGAAACGTCGCTCATTGAGCATGGGGGAATAAACCACCTTGTTGCTTGAAACTATTTGGAGTGCCGTGGATTTTTTCTATTTTGTATTTGGAGAGCTTCTTGTATAAGAAGTAATTGCCGCTGGCACCCTGCATCTGTTTTTTGACTGTGGGCTCTTTTTGGTGTGCTGCTATATATTTATACCTGCTTGTATGTGTGTATATATAATTACCTGCAGTAATTAAAGATAGAGATATGCCCCCTGACTTAAATATACTGTAGAGATGTGCCCCTGTAGTAATTATAGAGATAGGCCCCATGAAGTAATTAAAGATAGATATATGCCCCCCTGCAGTAATTATAGAGATATGCCCCCTGTAGTAATTATAGATAGAGCTATATGGCCTCTGCAGTAATTATAGAGTTATGCCCCTGTAATTAAATGGCCAGGATGGTAATGATCCGCCCCTGCTTTCGCCCTGGTGAAGCAGCTGCCTGCTATGTGTGCAGCTGCTGCTAACTCTGCGCAGCCAGCTTACAACGGAAGCGCAGAGAAGATGCCGGCCGCCTAGACTAAAGTCAACGGGTGGGCAGCATAATTTGGTGCCGGGGTTGTGGACCGGCAGAGGATGCGCCACGGTCCGGTGACTGAGGACCCCTGATCTAGAGGGTCCAACCTAGTATATTCACACACACCAACAGAACAAAGAAGCCAGCCTTATTACCTTTTAGCACTGTATAGCGACCAAGCTCTTCATCTCTTCCGTTCAACAGCTTACAATCACTGCATTGCATTTTGCATAAACAGGAAAAGCTATACCTTGAAGAAGTTGTCCACTTTATAATGTATTTACTTATTATGTACAGGAAATCATACATCATTTTCTATCATACATGTATTAAAAATTTTGCTCCTGTACCTCGTTTATTCCAATGCAGTAAGACCTGATCTCGAAAAGAAATGGACTAAACAGTTATGTGACCCCTGGTATCCGGGTAGCAGTAGCTTATTGAGGAGCAGAACGTCTCCAGCATTACTACCTCCAGCAGTGTCTTATCTGTCAGTGTATGGAGAAGCACTTGCAAAATCCTCTCTGTCTCATCTTTCTGCTTTGTTTTCCAACTTAGTTTATAACCAACAACATGGCATCTTCTAGAGACAGTAGTTATACAAGTAGAGCCACAGTGTGCTGGAATAACCATATAAATAATGATTATTCCTATTCATTTACCCCATAGATGTCATGTAACCTTGGTGCTAACTGGACGCCAAGAGGTCACATTACTGACACTATGTTTAGTCTATGAAAGCCATAATAATGGACAGGAATGTGATCTGTACCATGATTTTATAGATTCCTACTGATACAGAATGTTTGATACATGTATATTAAAAAAACTGTATGATTTCTTAGGATATAGATAAGAAAATAAAAACAATATAAAGTGGGCAACCCTTTCAAGGACTGTTCACACTGTTAGAAATTACTTTTTATTTTTCCTTTTTTTTTTTAATAGGATCCATGGTAGATAGGACAAAATTGTTATGGTGTTACGAATGGCAGAAATTCTCCTGTCATTTCATCCACTCCTGCTTGTTAGGTCAACAGGAGGTTCTGTGTTATGTGTTGGTCTTGTTGTTTGTTTGGAGTTGTTGCATGGCAACTGCGCAAGATCCTTGCTTATCAGCTGATTTGGCAAGTGCAATTGAGCTCCTTAGTTCTCTATACAGCTCAGTGGAAAATGTCAGCCTGTGCAGAGTATAGAATATGGATCCTGCTTAGTCTTGCTGTTTAGGATTGTTTTGTCAGTAATGTCAGTATAGTTGTGTAAGGCTGAAGTATAAATATGCATTGGTTTAGTTTGTTGGGCCACTTTCTGAATTAGGGTCAGTTATTGGCTTAAGGGCATAACTGAGGAAAAGGTGTTGGGGGTAGTCATAGGCTGAGCTTTAAGGGGCAGCATTACAGACAGTTAGCGAAGGACAATTATCACTACTACTCTCCCATTCCTGGAGTGTACCTGCATGGCATCTGCACCAAAACGTGCACCTATCTCCGTCTGACAGTGTCAGTTTGCCGAATCATATAATGGTAAATCTTTTTATAGATATGCCTTATCTTGCCTTTTCATGCGACTACTGGTGTATTGCTTGTTATTTGGAGTCCATCAGGGTCAATACATGGTGTCCTGATTCATGTTTCCACAGCATGTTACTCTATTCTGATTATCTAAAAGCAATGAAAACCTGAATGAAAAGACTACAGGTATGAACAGAGACTATATTTCTAACTCAATCCATAAAATGTTAAATAAGTACAAAGCACAACAGTAAACCAGCTAAGAAATATAGTACTAGAACAACTATAGCAATGTTAGGATATGTTTACACGGCATCTTTTCTGCAAAATTTATTTTCCACTTGGGTATATAGGTAAATAGTCTCACAGATATCAGAAAGGACAGCCTTGTCTCTTGTATTATAACTATCCTGATCCCTAAATCTCAAACCCTTAGCAGGGTAACCGCCCTGATAAGGACGACCCCACGGGCTATCCCTATATAACCCTACCAAACAAATGTTGGACAATACAAGAAACAATCTACATAAGACATACAGACCCAGATGTGTGCATGTCTTACTCCCTATTATTTATACATCTACATCCAAGTTACCTAAAGTACCTTTCAATCTTTCCGTCAGTATTGGGGGAGTCGGAAAGGCTCCATAATGTCCTTATTGGTGTACATTTTAGCAATAAATGGTCCCCATTTTTTCAAAAATCTCCTGGTGTCCCTATTGTTGTTTCTTTCTGTTTCTATTTTTTCCAGGTACAATGCTTGTTTCAGGCAATCCTTGATTTCCCCCAATACTGGGCCCGTTGTTTCAATTCAATGTCTCAATATGCATTTTTTCGTTGCTAGTAAAGGGAGATGGAACCCTTTTTTTGTGATTAGCATTTCTTTTTGGTCCGTGTCTCGATCTGCCTTGATCATATAATGCATATAATGAAACAAATATCCTTGCGGAGATGGCGGGCACTTAATGTTCCAAATCTCTGCTACATAGTCCCTCACCTCTCTCCGAAGTTTTTTATATGAGGACTGCTCCAAAATCAATGCAGCAAATCCGCCTTCTCCTCCCCACACTTAGGACATGACCTCCAGTATGCTGTTTTACCTTCACCATAAGGTATATCAAATGCATAAATGGCTTTGTGAGCCAGTCTAAAAGGGATTTCCCTCTATTGCTCATTACAGGTCGCTTTTTAATATAGATCAAACCCCTTCAGAATTTTATGGGAAATATCCTCGTCCTCCAGTTTATCCACCCAACTCCTAAACATAGTACCTCTCACCGTCTCGGTCTCCTTTCTATGCAAGTGGTAATATACTTGGGATAACAACCCTTCATTACGCCTTGTTCTAAAAATTCTTTAGACCCCCACAGAGAACGGAGATTCGATACCAAGGCTTTACAGAAGTTTCTGATTTGACCATATTGCAAAAAATGCTTTTTCCCTAAAGAAAATGTATCCTCTAACTCTTCCCATGTCAATAGTGTCCTTTCTGGCCCTGTGAGTATATCCCCTAGTTTATATATACCTTTCTGTTGCCACTCCCGGAATAATTTATTTTCTCTACCGGAATTAAAAGTCGGAAGTTCCCACAGAGGCATAATGGGAGACACGTACATCGGTCTTTTGTACAATTTCCTTATATGCCTCCAAGATGCCAAAGTATCCCTCAAAATTACACTATGTTTCACTTCAGGTGGATGTGTCTTGTATGGCATATACAACAGAGAATCAGCTGGCGGGTCAGATTAAATTGAGCACTTTAATTCTCACTTCGAGAATACATCCGTTCCCATAACCCAATCTCGAATATGTCTCCACATTGCTGCCAGGTTATAGAGTCTGACATCTGGTAATCGCACCCCCCACATACTTTCCCCACTATTAGCTTTCTATAGCCAATCCGTGGTTGTTTACCTCTCCAAATGAAGCCCGTAAACGCTTTCCTTAATTTATTTATATCCTTGTGCTGGAGTAAGATCGGTATATTCCGCAGCAGATATAGAAGACAGGCAAAGCTGACCATTTTAATAAGTTGGAGCCTTCCCATCAGGGACAGCGGTAGTTCTCTCCACTTCTGTTCCTTAATTATTTTCTTTATCAAAGGTGGATAGTTTAAATGATATGTTTGATCTGATCTACGTCCAATCCTGATGCCCAAATATGTTAAAAGAGATGACACTACTTCTAGACCCAGGTACCGGCTGCGCAGAGGTTGTCCCTCTACTATGTGCAGAAACTGACATTTATCCCTATTAATTCTGTAGCCCGAGAAGCTACCAAATTGTTCTAAAGTGTCAAGGACATTCTCCACCTGATTCCTAGGGTCCCCTAAAAACAGTAACATGTCATCCGTGAAACAGACTAATTTGGCAACATCGGGCACCCTTGCCTAGTACCCTTCTGCAAAACAATTGGGGAAGAAATAAATCCAGGAGTACTTATTCTTGCCTGGGGTCCACTATACATTGCATCTAAATAATCCCTGAAGGATCCCTGTATTCCAAATCTGTCCAAGACCATACCGAGCCACCCCCAATTGACATTATCAAATGCTTTTTCCGCATCAATTGCAAGAAAAGCAGGTGAAAAAACATTATTCCTCTGTCTCTCGATCGCCTCCAGAGCGGTTAGAACTGTCCGAATATTTTTGACCCTCGAGCGCCCTTTGATGAAACCCATCTGGTGGTTTCCTATAATTTTGGGCATAATAGTAGCTAGTCCGTTCGCCATACTTTTAGAGAGAATTTTTATGTCTTGGTTTATTAAAGAGATGGGTCGGTTTGATCCCGGACATAAATGTTACTTTCCTTTTTTATGTAATATCTTGATATTTGCCATTTCTCCGGACAGTAGCATATGGCATCTGGTTATTATCTCTTCAAAAACTTCCCTCAGAGTGGGCACCAAGTCATCCCTCAATAATTTAAAAAATTCTCACATATACCCATCTGGGCGCGGCGCCTTGTGGGATAGTACATTTTTAATCACGCTACTAATTTCCTCCTCTGTTATATCAGCGTTTAATTTGTCACTATTTTCCCTCGAAATTTTAGGTAATCTCATGGAGTTGAGGAAGGCACTACCCTGACTCAAATCACAGTCTGATTAAGAATATAGTTTCTCATAGTATCCTCTCACTATAGCATTAATCCTCTTAGAATCCTTTTCCAGTTTCCCCTCAGCATTCTTGAGGCCTAAAATATTTGGATTTCCCTTGGCCTGTCTTACCAGATTGGCCAACAATTTTCCTGACTCATTTCCAAACTTATAGGCCTTGAGTTGGTCACTATATAAGATTTCCAGTCTTTTTTGTTGTAGCTCATATAATTCCCTAGCCTTGACCCAGGCTCCCTTATTATGTGTTGACGGATTGGTCAGAAAGGAAGTAAATGCTACTCTTAGATTTTCCATCGGGCTTTTTTGTTTTTCCGCCAGTGATTTCTTTTTAGCAGAGACACATGATATTATTTTGCCCCATAGGACTGCTTTGCCAGCATCCCAAAATAAAGATGGAGAATATTTGTGAATTTCGTTATCCTTCATGTAGTCTCTCCATCCCTGCAGAATCATTCCCCTGAACCTCTCATCCCCCATCATTGCACTAGGAAGACTCAACAAAATATCTGATCCTCTAAGGGCAAGATCTCTTAGTGTGAGAATGACTGGAGAGTGATCTGAGATCAACAGATCCCCTATTTGTATGGAATCAACCTTTGCCACTGATCTAGCATTTGCAAAAAAAAAATAGTCCAGTCTGGACCATGAGTCATGAACATGAGAGAAATTAGTAAATTGTTTCTCATCTGGGTTCCATGATCTCCAAATATCCGTCAGACCAGTACTAGAAACTAACTTGCCTAACAGAGCATCTCTCGTCCTCCCTGTCCCTGGGCGTACCCTACTGCGTTTTCTATCCTCCAATTCGTGCATCCCATTATTAAAGTCTCCCCCTACTATAAGACTACCATCTCCTTCTCCCATTATCTTTTCCTCTAAGTAGTTGAAGAATTTTTTAACAGCTTTTTTTGGCGCATATACGTTGACCAAATTCAGCGTTCCCGCTGATGTTTCGACTAAGTATCAGGCATCTATCTCCCTTGTCTGTCCTGGATGAGATCGCTTTGCACGGGGCCATCTTGCTAATAAGAGTTATTTTTTCCTTTTCCTTCCTCTGCAGCTGAGCCCCAAACCTCCCCCACCCATAGTTTCTTTAGTCTGAAGAAATCCCTCTCTTTCAGGTGGGTCTCTTGCAATAAAGCCACATCCATCTTTAGTTTTTTAAGGGGTCTCAATATCAGCATTCTTTTCTGGGGAGAATGCAGCCCCTTTACATTCCACATGGCAATCCTTATACTGCTAACCACTATCAAGTTTAACTCCCCCAAAGTTGCATAGAATAAGGTAAGACACGCCCCTCCCCCTAACAACCAAACTAGAACTGCACCACCAGCTCCTCCTTTACATTTCATTTCCGTATTTGGAGACTTCACTTTTTTCATTCCCTTACGCATTTCCAAGGGGAAATTCCACTCCCTTTTTGCTTTCCCAAAATTTAAATTTTACTTCTCCCCCCCTCACTCCTCCCCACCACTTCCACCCCTTAAAAAAAGATCCCTTTTTTACACCAGAAACCCCCCCAAACCCCTTTGATGTTGCAGCCCATTACTATCTATCTAAACGCTTTGTTTTTTAACACACTCGAATTTTGGGTTCCCACTTTTGGAAAAAAACTTGGGGTAACATTGCCCAGCCTTAAACACGAAAAGCAGTCCAATTTCCTCCCCGTCTTCATTACGAATCTCCTCCCAATTTTGCTTCTCGGGAACCCAAAATGCACTTTAAAAAAAACAATTTTTTTCTTTTACTGATTCCTCTTGGTTTGGGTTTCGAAATTTATTAAGAGAGACGCCAACTTATCTCCCCCAGAATTTAGGGTTTTCTTTAGTTGAAGGGCCCAAGTTCCCTCTTTTAAAGGGCCAGAAATAAAATGATTAAATTCCGTTGCGCCTTGGGTTTTCCCTTTGGGCTAGGGAATTGGTTTTCCAAATTTTTGCTCCGCCTTTCCCCCGGGGGAGTGGCCAAAAATTGGGGGTTCCCTTCAGGAAAAAATTTTGGAGGTTCCCGGGTACTGGAGGTTAAAATTGATGTGTTTCGTGATAAGATTGGTACACCCCTCCCTCTCCCACTCCCCCGAAAAAAAGTCTCCTTTTTCTCGAGACCTCTGCCGAATAGGCCGCAAAGAGAAGAATTTTCTGGTCTTTATACAAAACAGGACCCCTTTGAGAACGGAAATTTTCAACCCAAATTTGTCTTATCTTATTAGTCCAAGGTTTGAACCAAGGGCTGGGTTCCCGGGCCTAGTGCGTTTTGGATATCCCTTTTGGGGGGTTCACATGGGGGCCCATTAAAAGGTGGGCACTTCCACCGTTTTGGGGCGCAAACCCGGGGAAAGCCCAAGATTTTTGGTATTCAAAAACCCAAAATATCTTGTGGGAAAACTAGCTTAGTTTTCCACTTAAGGGGCCAAACCAAAAATTTTTCCCAGTGCCTGTTTTCTAAAATTTTCCCCCATTTTTATTTTGGAGAAATTTTCCCCGGGTTTTTTAAAGAGCTCCCTCGTGCTCCTTTACCCCCCCAATTTTTGTTTTTCCACCACAGGACACGGGCCTTCTAAATCGATGATATGGTAACCCCCTGTGTTGCGAGTTTTAGATTGAGGCCCGTCGTAGCAGAAAGTCACCCCGGTGGACACTGCCCGCTATTTTCGGGAGGGTTTAGTGAGGCCCTTATTCCCAAGCCAATAAAATTTTGGGGACCCTGCCGCCATGGTTTACAAGTCCCGGAACTGTTAAAATTTTCAAGGGATTCTAAAGGGGATTTGGTGTGAAAAGTCTTGAAGGTGGGGACTCCCCCCAAAAGAATTGTTTAGGGCAGGGGTCTCATTTAGTAATAATTTAGCTTTTGCCCTCCGGGTTTTTGCTTTGGGATTCTCCCAGCTTTCTTTTTTGTCAGTCTCTTTGCCCTTAAAGGATGTCTCTGGTTAGGGTAATTAGAGGGGTGCGGAAACTGGGAAGGGCATTCAGTGGGACTACAGGGGCCAGCATGTCATTGCCCCCAGTCGCTGCGCTTGTCTGACCTTTAGGATGGTCTTCCTGTGGGCTGTAAAGGTCCTCCGCCTGCACCGGGGCCGCCGCTGCAGTGTTTGCACGTCCACTCCTCGTGGAGCGCGGGGGAGCGGGCACTATCTTGGTCTGCCGGCCGGTGTTGCGTGCCCTCCGCTGTGCACACAGGCTCCCCGCTGGTATAACGGCTCTCCCTCCTGTTACTGGAGGACAAACGATGTGTGAGGCACTAAAAAGTGACGTTCAGTGCACTGATGTAGCTGCGGGGAGCGGTTGAAACGGCAGCGGGAGCTCTCAATCCTTGCTTCCTCACATGAACGCATCGGAACTGGAAGTCCATCTTCAGTGGGTTAACAGCATGTGTAGGAGAGGACCATCACAGATGGCGAGTCTGTCCCCCAGAGGTTATACACCCTTGTATTGTCCAACATTGGTTTGGTAAGTTTACATAAGGATAGCCCGCAGGATCGTCCTTATCAGGGCAGCTACTCTGCTATGGGTTTGAAATTTAGAGGTCTGGATAGTTATAATACAAGAGACAAGACTGTCCTGATATCTGTGAAACTATTTACCTATATACCCAAGAGGAAAATACATCTTGCTGGATACTAAAGCATTTGATGAACAATCAAAGGAGGACATAGGTTGGGGAGTGCAAACCCTATAATAATATCTGTCCCATTTGGGATTTACCTGTAGTGGATTACCCTTGGCCGCCGGCCATATATTTCATGTGTTGCTATTTATACATTGTTAATGTTTGTTCTATTAAAAAAGTATCAGTTTTTTTAATTATATATATATATATTATATATAATAATTATTTTTATTATTATATATATCTATTTTTTTATTATATTGTTATATATATTTTTTTTTTTTTTTTTTTTTTTTGAGAAGGGTAGATTGACTGATTATGATTTATATGGCCCTTCATAGGAGACTCGTTTTTTTTTCTGTGATTAAAGACCCAATAGCCATCAAAAAGCCACACTTATGGAAGCTGGCACTTTCAAGATGCATCTGGTTTCATTGTACTTTTCAAGCACTCCAAAAAGGTAAAAAAAAAATTTAGGGGGCATTCACAAAATTTAAAGACGGTGGCCACTTGGCATATGCCTTAACAACAAATGTTACTCATAATTGGATCATGGTCACATGATCTAGCACGTGACTGCTGCATCCATACTTTTACCGGTTTGTAAATCGGACAAGCCATTACTTATATGTCATGTTTGCACATGAACAAACAGGGGCCATTATAATCGCAGTGTTTATATAACATGTTACAGATCTTATGAGCAATTTGTACAAATACTGAAGCATTTTTCAGGTTCGTTTGTAAAGTAGCCAACCCCTTGAATCGGAGGATTGGTCCAGCTCCGAGCAATAGAAAATATCGTTAGCAATTTGCCATCACGTACTTTAGGGTACATTTACACAGCTGATCTGGATGCTCAAAATTACAACACTAGATCAGTGTTTAAGTGTGGACTTTTGAATGCTTAAAAACTGCCTCTGAAATCCTCAAATTCTCATCAGAAAATAAAAATCCTTATTGGGCTAGTTAAGATAATATTCTCCCAAGCAGATTTTAGGCACAGATCCGCGTCAGGTCCTCTCCTCAATGTGTGATATGGATTGGATGTTGATTTTAAACTCCCCATGGTTTTCTATGGGCATTTTCAGCATTGGAATTTGCTTCAAGAATTGACATGTCAGTCTTTTTCCAGCGCTGAAAATAAATCCATGCTGATAAAAAGATTTTTTTATTGGAAACAATATGAGGATTGGATGAAGAATCCTTGCCACAATCAACGTCCAAATCAGCCGTGTGAACATACCCTTATGCCATGTATACACAGCATATGTTAAAGTGCCATCCAAAATTCGACGGCATTTTAACATTGCTGGACCGCATTTTTTTGGCGATATTTGCACTAAAACCACGGTCGGTTTTCGGATTTGCCGCCGGCCATATATTTCATGTGTGGATTTAAAAAACGATCGTAAAAATCTATGCGGATTTTTTATTGCAGTCTATGCAGTACAATGTACTGTCGGATTTTGGGCATATTCTAAATACTGAATCCGCCGAGAATCCAACGGATAGTACCGTGATGTGTAGACATAGCCTTAGGGAGAAAACCCATTGGATTTCTTTCAGTGCAAGATTTGTTCTTAATATACCACTATATAAACATTTCTCATCTGCAAATACACTTTTGACATTTTCTATGAAAATAAAGACACCATTTTTGCCTAAAATAATTTTTTTTATTTTCATCATTAAAATTCAGATTAAGACAATGATTCAGACACTGTTGTTTCCCAAGTATACTATATATACTAATAAAATTCGAAAAAATATTCCAGTTGTCCCTTGCAAAGTCTGACATATGGTACATATATATACACATATCGTATCTCTCAGAACATCTTTCTAAAGCACATTAATGGTTTATAGTAAGGCGTAGTGTATTATTTTTTAAAAAGGGGTTTGAAAAAATATTTTTAAAATTCTATTCCCTTATAGGGGTTTTGACCTCAAATTACAGTTTTATATGGTTAAATTTTTATGTATTGCAAGTGTGATAAAAGTGGTTAACATTCCTATAACCAATGTTTTTAATGTAGACTATTTGAAAAGGATTATCTGGCAATTTATTTGCTTAATGAAAAAAAAAAAAAAAAAGGTAAATTAAGCCTTATTACACTCCCCGTCACTACTATGCCCAGACCCCACTGATCACCTACCTGATTTGTACCTAGTCTTTGGGATGACACAGAAAAAAAGGCTTTGGACCGTCCCCTCACCAGTCATGGCACAAAGGCGCCTCATCTAAGCCCGCGATAGGAAATGCTAGAGATTCCCGCTTAGGTGAAGTAACAAATACCAGGAATAAGAGATCAGTGGAAACCATGTAGAATTGTGGCAGCAGGGAAATAGCAGCGGCAGAGAAGTGGGAAGTAACTTTTCCCTTTTCCCTTCCTAAAAATTCTTTTTAAAAGAAAAAGAAAAAATAAAAAAAGGCAGCATCCTTTTGTTACGTGAGTTGCTAGAAATTCGGCTCCATGGTACATAGAAACCTCTGTGTTTTTCTACCATGGAACGATGGTTTTGGCGATTTAAGGCCAAAAAATTTCAACTGTGCAAAATTTTTTGTATTGAAATTTTTAAAAAACAATCTTTAAAAACCCCTCAAAACCTGAGAGATACCTTGTATCCATTGGAAGACCTGTATATACAGGTAAGAAAACTGTTCTATTCATCTCATTCAAAATACGGGAAGTATTTAAGTACAAAAAAAAAAAACAGGGCCAGCCCAGACTCCTGAACAGCTAGGTTAAGGCACCGGAAGCTCTCCCGATGATTGCAAAAGAGGTCCTTTGTGTCAGAATACAAAAAAAAAAAAAAAACCAAAAATACTTGAAGCAGTCAGTGGAAGTTCAGCGCTAATTGAGGTGCAGAGCTTCTGTTCTAGTTGCAAGACATGGTCTCCTTACACCATAGGTGGTTTGATAAAAGTGAAAAATCACAAGCTACACAGTATTACTCTACAATACCACCTCAACCTATTGTAGGTGCAGGACTGAGGTAAATCAGAGGGAAGACAGGCTTGTGATTGGCACAACTTCCTATGCAGGTAAGTGCTTCTTGCCCTAAAGTGTCAGTCGTGTTAAGGCCGATGAAATCTGTGAATATATTAAAAAACAAAAAATAAAACACACATTACATTTGTTGCATGGTTAGCAAATGAGAATACTAAAATAGTAACATTAGTTGCATCATTTAAGGCTTCGCTCACATGGTAGATTTCCGTGTGGATTCTGGCACGACACCTGCATGTGTTTTGCTCAGAAATCCATGTGATTTCAACCCTCTAACTAGGTCTTTTAATTTTTCCTTTTTCTTCTGAACATGTAAACTACACTACAGTTTGCCATTGAAAACGATAAGTCACTTGACTCTCTCCGTGCATCCACTGGAAAAGACATGAGCACTAAATCGGGTGAGCCAACCAATTTGTTTTCACTTATTAATGTATCCAAAAAAGAAAGGTTTCCTCCATTATCCACCTTCATCTTCTTTTGATGGATGCTAGACAAAAACGTTTCCTTTTTGGATTATAAACCTCCGAGTCTGGATGGTTGTCCATGCACCAGTTTACAGATCGTCCATGAGGATCTAACTTCAATAGGGGCAGGTGGTAAGCTGCATTTTATTCTTGTACTTACTAATGCAGTTTCCCTGTGGAAGGCTGGTTAGGTAGCTAAAATGCAGTTTAGTCCAGCTGACCAATTCAGGATTAAAACTGTATCAAAACCTGCTGCATGCAAAGTGAAGACCTTCAGGGGAACGCTTTTGGATTACTTCTGTGGATCAGCAATATATTTTTCAAACAGAAAAAAATATTTCATGTGAACATTCCTCTTGTTTGGAATGACAAAACTTAAGTTTTCAATTGAGCAAACTCAGCCTATTTTCTTGTACACAGGTGGTGAACTAATTCTGTGTGTTGTTCAGACCAGTGAGTCAAAACTTTCATTATTTAGAGCTTTTTACCAGCATATAATGGATATGTTCACGCGGCGTGTTGAGTCCGTGTGAACATACACTTTTAGATCCGTCTGTCGGACCCCAAACACGCATCTAATATTTTGCAGTGTGATTTACATTGCTTTTACTTTGAAACACGAGTCGACGTTCACACGAGTAATCACCGATGTCTTACTCCGTCTTTCGGATCCAATCCAAGAAATGTCATGTCCATTCTTGATCCGAAAGACGCAGCAGGAGCCCTATAATAAACTATAGGGTGCGATGCTGCTGAATCCAACACGCAGCTGCATGTTAGATATGTTTAGGATCCGATCACCGCTATATTTTTGTATGCGATTTTTTTGGATCCAAAATCGAATCCAAAACCGCTGTGTGAACTAAGGGCGTTTTCATAAAGCGCAGTTTTGGTGCCGTTTTAACTGCGCTCCAATTAAACTGCCTTTATCACCAGCAAAAATCTTTCAGTTGTCTAAATTGTTCGGAAAACTGTTTCATGCAAGTAATCAATGACTGTGTTTGAAGTCTTGTGGATACAAACACACTAATTGATTACTCACTTTCCAAACAGTTTAGATAAGTGACAGAAGCTGCTGGTAATACAGGCAGTTTAATTGGAGCGCAGTTAAAATGGCACCAAAACTGTGCAGTGTGTAAGCACCCTAAGTGGTCATCCTTAAAGGGAATCTAAGGAACACCAGAGGGCGCCATAACAAGTACTTAACAGCATTATCCAGACACAGGAGCAATTTTTTCAGTGCTTCCAAATGGAAAATTATGTTTTGATATAACAGATTAGATTAATATTTAATGGTAGCACAATCATGGTCAATGAAAGAAATGTTTACCAAGTTTAACTGAGGGAAGAGTGACATCGATAAGGGTAAAGAGAGGCTATCCACAGTCAGACTGTTAATAAAACACTTGTGAAAAAACAAGTAGGCCTAATTTATCAAAACGGTTTAACAGAAAGACTGTCTTTGTTGCCCATAGCAACCAATTAGAGCAGTTTTAAAAAATGAAAGCTGAGCTCCGACTGGAGACAGTTTTACTTTGTAGTTTTGATAAATTAGGCCTATTGTGTTATCAGAAACAAGTTTAATAACAAAAAAGAAGTCAGGTCTGGGCCCCCCAAGCTCTGCACTAGTACATCCCCCGGCCACTTTAAATTTGGTACACCTGCCCAAATGCTCGTTAACACTTAATTTCTAATCAGCCAATCACTGGCGGCAACTCAGTGCATTTTGGGGAGTAGATAAGGAAAAACAATCTCCTGCATTTTAAACCGAGCATCAGTATGGGAAAAAAGGGATTTTTAGTGCCTTTGAAAGTGGCATGTTTTTGGTGCCAGAAGGGGGTGGGCTGAGTATTTCAGAAAATGCGATCTCCCGGGGTTTTTTACGCACAACCATCTCTAGGTTTACAAGAAGGTCCCAAAAAGAAAAAACATCCATGAGCCGTCCCGTGGTCGGAATCCTTTTAGCCAGAGGTCAAAGGAGAATGGGGGACGGTTTGAGCTGAAGAAGGCAAAAGTGACTCAAATAGCCCCCTTTTCAACCAAGGTAGGCAAAGAGCATCTCTGAACCACAGTACGGCGAAATTTTAGGCAAAATGGGTACAGCACAAAACCCCCCCGGGGGCCCCTCCTTTCATAAAACAGGAAAATGAGGCCCAATTTGCCCAAATCATCGAAATTGGAAAATAGAAGATTTTAAAAATTTTCCCGGGCTGATGAGTCTCGATTTCTGCTGCGAAAATTTGATGGGAGGTCAAATTTGGCTCAAAAACATGAAAGCATGGATCCATCTGCCCTTTTATCAAATTCAGGCTTGGTGGTGGTGTCAGGTGGGGAATATTTTCTTGGCACTCTTTGGGCCCCTTTGGGACCAAAAGGCTCGTTGCAAACCCCTTTGGGAATCTTGCCACCCAAGAATTGAGGGAGTTCTGAAGGCAAAAGGGGGTCCAACTCGTTACTAGCATGGTGTACCTAATAAAGTGGCCGGTGAGTGTATAATGCAGTTTAATCAGTGGCGTTTCATTTGCAAATTAAAGGCATTGGCCAGTGAACCAGAAGAACTTAAAACAAAAACAAATTGCTTGCTTCATCTCTCTGGAATGATATGCACTTTTCTTGTGCTGTTATGTAGCTTCTCTATACTGCAGCATTTCCCATTGCCCACTAAAACTACAGGCCCCATGATCCTTTGCTGTGCTTTGTCCATCTTCTTCCTTATCAACCTCTCAATACTGTTTAAAGGGAACCTGTCACATAGGTTATGCCCCCTTGCTGAGGACAGCGCAAGCTAGTGACAGACATGCTGTTTCCAGTGCTGTATCCCCTTTATTCTGTAAGATGCTGTAGTTTGAGCATTTAATGCTCAAATCTGCAGTTTTCAGCCAGAAAAGTCTGTTTTTTTATGACCCGCCCACCTAACTGATTAACCTGTCACTTTGAATAGACAGAAACATGTGAATAACTGCCAGGTGGGTGGGGCTAATTGTGGGTGGGTGTGGCTAACATCTGCTCATGAATAAGCTACACTCTTTGCTAGCTGGAAACTGCCAGATTTGAGCATTAAATGCTCTGAAACTCCTGTATCTTAGAGAATAAGGGACACAGCGCTGGAAACAGCAGGTCTGATACTACCTTGTGCTGTCCTCAGCAAGGGGGGCATAATCTATGTGACAAGTTCTCTTTAAGGATACCCTTCAACTGCGGTCACTAATAGGAAAGGTTGGTTCCAACTCTAAGCCATATAAATACTGACAGTCATTGAGGGAAACTGAAGTAATTTAAAAAGGTAGCATTTGGTAGCAAGTAGATTTTCTGTTCTAAAAATCAAACCACTAGAGAAAGTGTCCCTGATCTAACAAACAATTTCCTGGTAGAAGACTTATACAATACCCCAAAATCTTTTAACTTTGCCAATTTGAAGATAGAAGCCCTGCCCTGACAACCCCAAACATAAAATTTCTAAATATGGATTTATGGAATGGAGTCTAACAGGAACAGACATCTCCATTACAATAACCTGCCAACTTCCTTTGCTGGCTTCTTTGTATATCTTCAGCCGCTTATTCAAAGTAATTTTGATACCTAGGTCAGGTATCAAAGGTATTTCTACTGGGACATATAAGGCAACTTCAAAGGGAAAGGTACACCATTCATACAAATGTTCAAGAAAAGAGTTAGCTTTAACCACATTCCAGGGATTCCATTAGTGGGAGCTAAAACTTGGCAGCCTGCAATATTTTAGAAAGGAAATCTAAAAATGTAATATGTATTCTATATCCAATGAGTAAGGTATGTATCTAGCATTTCACCAAGTCACAAACAGTTTTACACTCGCTGTCTTCTCAGACTGTGGGTGGTTCTACAGCAGTGATTAGCATCTCTAAGTAGCAAGTGCAGGAGATGTTATCTCTTCAGTAAACACAAGGTACATATGCTGTCAGGACTAAAAAACAGTGGCTTATCTGTAAACTTGCTACAGGTAATTAGTTTGCTTAAGAGCTCAGTCTGTCCATGGGGTCACTCCCTGCTCAGCAGCGGCGTTATTTTTTTTTTTTTTTCTTCCCTTTGCAGGAAGGTGATTGAGCACCCGGCTCTCACCTGGAGGAAGGTGATTGAGCGCCCGGGTCCCCAGGGTTCGCGGCTCTCACCTGGGAGGGTGATTAAGCACTCGGCTCTCACCTGGAGGAAGGTGATCGAGCCCCTGGCTCTCACCTATCAGGGGGGCCGTCAACGCGTAATTGCACCGTGACGCTGTCCCCCCTGAGGGCGTTAGGAACCCAGTCAGTGCTAGATGGCTGGTCTTCCTCCCCGCCGCTCACCCGTCCCCACCTGCCGCCTCCGCGGCCTTTTTTGGATTCCGGTAACCTCACCGTTGTGTGTTATGGTACCGAAGGGGTGATGCCGCGACGCCCGAAGACATCGGATTGGTGAGTACCCCGACCTCCTCCGTTTTGGGGGTAGTCGGGGATTTTTTCCTTTTAAATGCGTTTTGGGTGGCCGCAGGAATTCCGTTTTCCTGCGGCCTCCCGGTGTTGCCCTATTTCCCGATTGGGGGGCGCCCCAGGGGTACGATCCCTCCCCTTGGCCAGTGCCGGCACTGGGCAGCGGACATGTTGGTCCGCTGCGGCAGCATCTGTTTTAGGGGGTTTGGCCCCGGCGGCGTTTTTCTCGGCCACGCTGGGGGTCCCAGTGATGGGGGGGCATATTTTCCCCCATACTATAGCTGCCCTAGGACAGCAGGACAGGTGGCCGCGCGGTACTGGCATTTGGGCAGCCATGCAGTGCTGCAGCGTTGCCGCAGGTTGCGAGTCTGGCGCTGGCTGCTGGGGGTGAGATGGGCCTCTCAGGGGCTGCAGGTATCCTTTACCAGCTCCCGCGGGCCGCACACGGGCCGCACGTTCAAATTTAGCCCCTGGCTTCTGGAGGCTTAGGCCGCAACTTGGCCGCGCCCTCTGGCGGCCCCAAGCGGGTCCGGGCCCCTCCCTGGATGGGGCACGACCTCCAGCAGCCCAGGCCTGTGTTGGGGTCGGAGCCTAAACGCCGTTTTTGCGGCGTTCGGCGTCCTGGCTTCTCCTGACTGCTGAGGAAGACACAGCATCTTGGGATGGTAAGTTAACCCCTTGTGGGCCATCCATCCCTGCCCTCGCGCTTTGCAGCCATGTCCCTTTTCAGGGCTAAATGTTTTAAAGTGGCCGTGCCCAAAACAGTGGCGACTTGCTTCGCCGGCGCCCATTGTCACAGCATAGTCTGGGTGGCTAGCCCTGGTGCACTTTGTGCCCTTTGCGCTACTCCGCTCCCATTCGCTGCGCCTCCTGCCAGGGGGTCCATAATGGGCTAGGTCCCTCGCTCACTAGCAGTGGCCACCCTGTACAGAGTACCCCAGGTTACGATTTTGGCCCTAGGGAACATGCCGTCGCTGCTCGCTGCCCAGCCTCGCACCTCCCGGGGCCCAGCGCCCGGCGCAGCCCGTACGGAGTGTTAGCGTATGAGTGCTAGAGTTCTCTCTGCCTCGTTATTGCCTGAGCTCTCTCCCATCAAACGGTGCTCGGAGATAGAAGCTCCGGGCCTCGATACGGCTTCTTCAAGTGGGGACTCCTCTGATTCTGACTCTGAGCCAGACAGAGATAATGATGTGGCAGCAGCAGTCCAAGCCCTTAGCCGGGCTATTGGGGACGCATGAGAAAGCTCCAGGCCTTGATACGGCCCCTTCTGGAGTCTCCCCTGGCCCTGACTTTGGGCAAGACAGGGTTGATGGTGTGGCAGCAGCGGACCAAGCCCGTAGCCGGGAAAGCTCCGGGCCTAGATACGGCCTCTGTGGGAGACTCCCCTGTCTCTGGGCCAGACAGGGTTAATAGGATGACAGCGGCGGTCCAAGTCCTTATTAGAGCTGTCAGAGACTCCCTTCATGTTAAGAGTGAGGATGTCTCAGCCTCCCAGGAGGTCTCCCTTAAGGGCGGCAGACGACAGCGTTTGGTGTTCCCTGCACGCCTGAAATTGAGAACTGTTTGCCAGGAAGTGGAAACATCCGGTCAGGCGTTTGTTTCCTACCAGACGACTTAAGTCTCTTCGCCTTTTCCCGGAGGATCAGGGTCATAGTGGTCGGTGGTCCCATCAGGGGACCCCCCAGTCACCCGGCTCAAGTAGTCTATGGCCATCCCTGTCTTGGACGCGGCGGTCCTTGGTGACGGCACAGACAGGCGTCCTCACGGGTTGTTGTAAGTCCGCCTTGGGGGCGGCCGGGGCAGCCCTGCGACCTGCGCTTGCTTCTCCGCAGTTCAGCTTGCATGGTCTGGTCGTAGCAGCTGCAGCAGCGGCTTTCGCTGGAAGCTTCCACAGGAGGTTGTGGAATCCCGCTTCCCAGTTCTCAGAGTTTCTGCGGTCCCAGTAGGTTCTCGCTGGTGTCAACCCGTTTTATGGCTAGAGCGTCGGCCAATGCAATGGCCGCTCGCCGTCCCCTGCAGCTAGAAGTTTTGGCGGGGGTTGCAGCCGCCAAGGAGTTATTGGTTGCACTTCCGCTCACCCCGCGGTAAGCATTTTTTTCTGGGAGGCCACAGAGGGTCGTGGTATGCTCCCCCCTCAGGGCCAGCCGATGCAGCGGCATTCACGTGACTGTCTCTCAGAACGTGCAAGCACCTTTCGCCCAACTAGCGCTTGGTCTGAGGAGCCGGCCCCCACCCGAGAATCCTTTTTGGGGTGAGGGCATTTCCTCCAGCTCCAGGGGATCTGGCAGGTTCAGGTCAGTGGTACCTGGTTTCGCTGGGTCGCCACTTCAAGACACACTTTGTTTGGTTTCCCCAGCACGGTTGCACCTGCCTCCGCGCCCGCGGCTCTGGCGTCGGTTTCCCGCTGACAATCCGCAATCTCCTCCGGCGAGGAGGGATTATGCCGGCCTCTGAGGCTGAGCGTTCCTTCAGTGATTTTATTCATTTCCTTTAGGGTTCGCACGAAGAGCAGCTCACTAGGGCCAATGTCGGTCCTTAAAGTGCTCAACCAGTATGCGTTTGGGCCTGGTTGCCACTGGAGTCACACTGGTCGGCGGTAGCCTCTCGGGAGCGCAGAGAGTTTTTGTCAGCTGCTGGGGACATCAGGTTGTTTTCCGTCCCTATGCCCAAGGTCTATCAGCGGTTCCTGCATGTTCACAGTAGGCGCTCAACAGTGCTCCGTTCAGAGCTCTGCTGTCCGGCCTCGCAGCTGCACCAAGGGTCCTCATGTAGCTCTTGCCACCCCTAATGACGATCCTTCACATCAGGGGTTTGATCCCACCTCAGATGCGCCTGCCGGGTCAGCGTCAGGATTCCCTGAAGTTGCAGCGCGCTTTGGCTGGTTGGGTAATTGGCAGCAATCCCAGTCTGATTCCAGGGATGGAACGTCAAGGGATGACTTATGCTCAATCAGGTTCCAGAGGGTTCTCTCCCGTCTGGAAGCTGCGGCACTTAATCGTGCCCCTATCTCTGTATCGCACCCAGCATATTCTTTAGTGTTGCATGCGAGGGTTTGGCAGTTTGAGGACCGCCTCCGAGGCGTGGTCCTTTGCGCAGCTCCTTTGCTCACTCCCTGCAGCGGGCAATCCTGCCTCAGTGACGCAGGTCTCCATTGTCCTTGGTCTCAGCAGTGCGCCTGCCACCCCAGGCTCGCCTCGACCCGGGCTGTTGCCCAGCCTTCCCGGTATTACATCAGGGGAGGTAATGTCTGTCCCCGCAATGGCTGGTCATCACCACAGACGCCAGCGTTTCGGGATGGGGCCCCGCTCCCGGATGACGCGGGGTCTCTAGGCACCTGGGGAAGCCAGTCGTCAGATGTCTGTGCTGGAACCCCAAACGATTTCCTTAAGCGCTCTCGCATTGGGTTCCCCTCTCATCCGGGGGTACCCAGTTCGGGTTCGCTCCAACAACACCACGATTGTGGAAAACCAGCTTGGACAATCATCTGTCGGGAGTGCTTCGCCTTCCTTGCCGGAGGTGAGGTACGCGAGACGTCGACATGGTGGCGTCTCGCCTCAATCCCTAGCGCCCGAGTTATATGGCCAGGGCCAGGAACCCCCTGACGCTGACTTGCTGGTCCTGCCTTGGGGCAGGTTGGTCTCTCCCATCTTTTTTAACCCGGGGCCCTTCTTCATCGAGAGCTCAAGTGCCTCGAGTCCGAGAGGATACCAGCTGTGCCCTCCACCTTAGGATTAGGGCCACAGGTCTGGGTACGCGGTACTCGGGCCCGATTGGTAAATTGTTCTTGACCGTTTTCCTTTACACCCAGGCCTTCTGTCGTAGGGCCCTCTGCCTCAACCCACGGTACCACGGTGGCAGTTTCACAGCAGGGCTGTTGCGACTGCAACCCTAGATCACCCGGGTCTGTTGCCCAGAGACCTTCACCCTTTGGCTCCAAGGGTGCCGTTTTTCCACAGTCAGGCCAGGCGCTCGGGCTCTTCCTTTCCCACTTGAAAGGGCAGAGTTCGGTTCGCCAATTCTGTGCAGCGCAAGCTGGCCCCTGCTCACAGGTTAAGGTTTTTTATTGCAGGGGGTCATGCGTTAGGTCCCTCGGGTTCGTAGGCTTTCGAACCGTGGGATGCAATGCCTGTTTGGGAAATCAGTCTGCACCTTCTGGGCCTCCACGGGAAGTTTCCCTGTGTTTACTTTATGGAAGGTGGCCTTCCGGGTGGCCATCACTTCTAGCCACCAGGTGTCTCTAGGGGCAGCTCTATCTGCAGGCCCCTGCTCTGGGGTCTGCGGAAGGACAAGCATACTCTGTCTTGTTCCGTTATGTTTCCCTAGGATGGTTTCATCGTTTCATATTGATGAAAACATAGTTCTGCTCTCTTTTGCCCCTCGTCCTCTCATCTTTGAGGACGATTGTTACGTTGGGTAGGCATGGTCAGGGCCGTTCGATTCTACCTCTCTATTTCGGATCCTTTAGGTGCGCGCAGCCCTCTTGGGTCAGCCTTGAGGGTCCTTGCAGGGCTTGGCGTCCTCTAGGCCGCCGTTGCCAGCCGGATCTGGTCCATAGTTACGTAGGTCATGGCTCGCTCCCCACGAGCAGTTGGGGCCGCCTGGTTGGCGCGGCTTCAAGCCTCGGCTTTTGCAGGTTGATAAAGCTGTCACCTGGGCTTCAGCCCATACTCCATCTAAGTTCTACCCGACTCATGCCTTGGCCTCGGCTGCTGCAGCTCTCGGCTGTAGGTACTTCAGTTAGCAGTGGGCTGATGCCGGTCACTGCTGATTAAGTTTTCTAGCTGCCCACCCTCTGGGACTGCTTTTGGACATCCCAAGGTGCTGTGTCCCCCAATGAATGATTGCCGAGAAAACAGGATTTTTGTACTTACCGTAAAATCCTTTTCTTGTCCAATTCATTGGGGGACACAGGTCCCGCCCTCTTTTTTGTCGCCAGGGAATTGAGGTTCTCTTTTGTTCCTCCTATCGGCCACGGCTTTTGTACCAAGTGATCAGCCTGGCGTCAGCAGGAGGGATATAGGCAGTTGGGGTGGGACTAACACGTTTGTTCCGCCTAGGGTCCGCCTCCGAAGGCAAGGCCTATACCCAAGGTGCTGTGTCCCCCAATGAATTGGACGAGAAATGGATTTTACGGTAAGTACAAAAATCCAGTTTTTATGTGGATCCGGTTCCACAAAATTAGACTACGGTAGGTGAAGGGGAATATGTCCTTTAAATCAGAGGGTAACAGTGTGATATTTAGAGTACTATAAGTGAGTCTTCAGCCAAGTCAAGAGTGGGGCCTAAGACCCTGCAGTAGCACTGGCTAAGGCCATGTTTACACTGCTTAAAATGGCCGTGTTTCGGTCCGTAATTACGCGCTGAAGTGCGCAAATTACGGGCTGAAAACGGCCCATTCATTACGGTAATCCACAGTTCTCATAGAGAACTATGGATTACGTCTCCTCTCCCTGCTCGGCGAATACGCCGAGGGGGGAGATAATTGACATGTCACTTTCTAGCGGCATATACGCGCCGCTTGTCTATGGGCCGGCGAAGTGCCGGCCCCCCGCTCCCGCCCACACGGCATAATTGCGGGGCGTAATTAGGTCCCGCAGTTAAGCCATGTGAACATAGCCTAATTAGGAAAGCCCTTAGGGTGCATTCACACGGAGCATTTTTAGTGCATTTTTGGCAGAAATGCACAGCATTAATTGCTGTGTATTTATGCAAAAAGACGCACCATGTGAGAACACTGTTCTAAGATTTCAAATTGTTGATTACAAACATACATTTCTACAGAATTTCCAACAGTTTAAGAATTATACAAGGTCGCTATAACTGACCAACCCAACACAGATACAATGTGAAGAATACATAATAATTCTCTATGATTCTTCTGGAAAAGACAATTACCACCACTTATTATACATGTGTCATTAGTGGACTCACCTTGTGTAGTGTTTGCTCTCCTCATGCACTGCCATCTCACTGCTCTTGAAGTCATTTAGTTCCTTACGGATTGCTGCCTACAAGTCAGAAAAACATGTAAATAATTAGATAAAAACAGTCTGACATGCAGATAGTGGGGAATGACCTTACTAATAAAATAATGCAAAAATGTTTGCACTGTACAGGCAACAATTGAAAAAATTCTTATCGGATTTAGTGGGACCTCATCCAGAAGGTGCTTCTGTTAGGTATATTAATAAGTTAAAAAAAAATAATTTTTAATCATTTTTGGGAATCTAAGGGTGCTTTCACACCCTGTGTTTTTTGCAGAAATGCACATCATTTAACTGCCCTTATTGCTGTGAATTTCTGCCAAAAAAAACCCTACTTCTTTTGCAGAAATGCACAGCAACAAAGGCAGTTTAACGCTGTACATTTCTGGAAAGAAAAAAAAACAAAAAAAAAAAACACACTTAGTGAAAGCATCTCAGGGTGCTTTCACACAGCGCAGTTTCTGTGCAGTTTTAACTGCGCTCCAATTGAACTGCATTATTACCATCAAGCTTCTTTCACTTCTCTAAAGGTGCTTTCACATGGCGCGTTTTATGATGAGTTTTCTGTGCAGCATTGTACAGCATTAATTGCTGTGCCTTCCTGCACAAAAATCGCGTCAAAAACACATCGTGTGAAAGCACCCTAAACTGTTTGGAAAGTGAGTAATCAATTAGTGTGTTTGTAATCCACAAGACTTCAAACACAGTAATTGATCACTTACTTGAAACACCTTTCTGAACAATTTAGACAAGCTTGGTGGTACCAAAAGGCAGTTTAATTGTAGCGCAGTTAAAACTGCACTAAAACTGCGCTGTGTGAAAGCACCCTAAGGGGCCATTCACACGGCTTATTTGGCCGCGGATTGGCGCCGTACTGCGCGCCGGATTGGCGCTGCAGTACGGCGCCAATCCGTCGCAGTAATTACGGTAATCCACAGTTCTCATAGAGAACAATGGATTCCGTCGCTCCTACCCGCTCGGCGAATCCACCGGACGGGGAGAAAGTGACATGCACATTATCCAGACGCAATACGCGCCGTGGATAATGTAAGTCTATGGGGTTGGCGGGACGCGCCCCCGCCCCACCCCCACACGGCTTATTCAAGCCGGAATTGCGAGCGCAATCAGGCTCGCAATTCCGGCTTGAATAAGCCGTGTGAACCGGGGCTAAAAGTGTCCCTCCATTAGGAGCAGTAGACATTGATATCTCCTGAAGGTGAGTAATCTACTGCTTGATTGGGCAGCACCTGTGCAGCTAGGTTTGTCCATTTTAAGGGTGCTTTCACACAGTGCGTTTTTGGCTGTGGTTTTTGAGCAGAAATGTACTGCATTAATTGCTGTGCCTTTCTACACAAAAAACGCATCCGAAAACGCACCAAAAACACCCCCTGTGAAAGCACCCTTACAGTGGATTAACAGAACTTTAGTAAATGTCAAGGTTAGGGTGCTTTCACACCGTACGTTTTTGGTAGGTTTTTTATTTGCATTTCTGCAACAAAAAAACCCAGAACACTAAAAACACACTGTGTGAAAGCACCCTTCGGGCCAGTTCACACGGCTGATTGACGACGTAATTGCGGGACTGATTTCGCCCGCAATTACGCCGGCTGCCGCTGTAAATAATTGACATGTCACTTTCTCCCCGCTCGGCGTAATCGCCGAGTGGGGAGGAGAGACGGAATCCACAGTTCTCATAGAGAACTGTGGATTACCGTAATGGCTGGGACGGATTCCAGCCGTATTGCAGCGCAGTATGGCGTGCAATACGGCTGCAATCCGTGCCCAAAATAAGCCGTGTGAATGGCACCTTAGACTTTTTGGATGCAGTCATTTCACTTTAAACCACAACTGTGAGAAACTGCATTGACCAGTGCTGAAATCATCATTTGTGGCTCACTTCCTTTCTGCATCAGACTATAACATCACACACTTACTAGCATTTTACAATAATAGCTACCTTACAAACCTTATCATACACAGAACATGGTTTCTAACCTTGTCAGCAGGGGTGAGCTTAGTCCAGGGTTTATCAGCTCTTCTGTCATAGTCGTGAGCATCTGTCACCTCCACGTACTCATTAAATCTAAGAATCTTCCGCTCCAACAACTCAGCCACTGTAGGTCTTTGACTAAGCTATACATAGAAATGAGATGCTATGTGTTAATGAAGCAAGCTACTGGAGCTAAATTAGAACACCATCTGCACTCTTAGCCTTGTCAGTGAGAAAACAATACTGACTAGAAGGAGAATGAGTGTGAAGCAAGCAAATTCAGAATAAGATTGGTTTCACATGAACGCATTACTAATCATTTTTTGTGACTGTAAGATGGTTTCCTGAATCAGACTTCCAGGATCATAGGTATACACTCCTATGAAGCCTGCCTTCTCCAACATATACAGAGAGAAGTGCAAATTTTTTTTTTTTACTTCTCCTAGAAAAGTGTGAGTGGGTAGAAGTATAGAGATAGGATGATCTGGAATATGGTGAAATAATTAGACTGTCTTAGAACAGGCTTTTTTTTTTTTTAACCTTAATTGGATTTTTTTTCTCTAAAATGAAGATTGCTATAAGCTATTTTCAAGGCAAATACCTTGCGTGTCAGTCGTCTTTTGATTTCTCGTCTCTCTGCAAGCCGGTCAGCTTCATTCTTTACTACAAGTAAAATATGTATAAAAAAAAAGTCAAACACAAAAACTGGAATATGTTTTCTGCATACACTTACCCATCCCACATGTGGACTGTTTACATAACGTTATCTAACCCTTCTTAGATTTTCTCAGCTACATTTTTTAGGTTAGTGCAATTTTTGACTGTTTCAGCTGACACCAGTATAGGGTCAGTTTAAATTATCCATTCTCATCCAGTCCATTATCCTTGAGGACCACATACTACTAACATTTCCACTTACACTGCAAAATGTTCCTCTGCTCCAGTTCTTCTGCTGTGGGTCTCTGGCTCAATCTTCGGTTCAACTGTGAGCCAATCTGCTCCCGTATTTGATTCCATTCTTCTCGACTGCGGTGAGGTAATTCAGGGTCTTGTTCCTGAGAACCCGACTTAACACCTAACTTCATGGCCAGAGTATCCTTTCTCTTTACTTTACTGGCAAGGGCGCCTAGACAGAGAAATGTTACTCAATATTGCATAATTACATCCAGTTTTGATTCAAAGGAACACTGTGCAGGTCATGCAACAAACATAACATTTCCTATGCATATATATAACAAAAAAAGGAAAGGGAGCTGTCATAGGGGTGGGTTTGGCGGGAAGGTAGGACTGAGAAGGAAAAAGAAATAGACATGTATGACACTACAATGTCATCAGGTTCGAATACAATAGGGTCTTGCAAGACCTATAATCAATACAAGTTCTCAAGTGTCCATATGCAAACAGAGAAATTCTAAAAATACATATACAGTTGTCTTCTTTGCGTTTGTTGGATGTTAACTGACTTACATACAAAATGCATCAGCAGTTAAATTATTACACCAACTCATTGCATGATTATGCATAAACTGAGATCCCAAACAGAAAAAAAAAATTTGGATTAGAACATTCCACTTAAAAAAAGCTAACATTTTGTCAAAAAGTACTTGAAGGTTCTGCCAGATTAACGAAAATTGTACTGATTTTAACTTACTTGTGGTTGATTCATCATCATCATCTTCTTCTTCATCTTCTTCCTTGTACAGTATAGGCCCTTCTGAATCACTATCACTAACACATTCATCTTCATCCTCATCCTCCTCCTGAAGGCATGGGGGAATGTAGCTTGGTATTACAGTAACAGCAGGAACATCCCCAATATATACCCTTGAGGTGTTCGAATTTCCTTCTGGAGATAAATCCTCCTCCCCAAGGCTCACTTCTTCTTCGTCGTCATCATCATCAGGCCTGGAAAACAATCAATGAAAACATTTTTAATACAAGCTTGACACCTTTTTTTTCCATAATTAGGACCTAATGGTGAACAGTTGATCTTGCATCCAACATTTGAATCCCCTGGTGATCAGTGGGTAGCAAATTAGTTTTCAGCTTTGGACAATCCTTTTGCAAAGAATCCCTTAACAATAAGCTGAAAATAGTGTCCCTATAATCAGCTGTAGTCTGTGAAGGGTTACTTTTATCTTCTCAAGAGGTAGATTGTCTTCGTAGCTATTCTACATTCTAGACAGGTGACTGGTCTCTGAAACAGACAATCCCCTCCTATTCACTCTCAATTCCCTAAGAGGGTACATAAATATGGGTATTCTGAACTGAACAACTCCCTTTACCGAGCAACAACATAGTGAATGTTAAGTCATTAAATATAGCAGAAGTGGCTCTCCATTCTGGACCAAGGTTAAAGGGGTTTTGCCACGATGTAATAATGATGTGGGATCCTCCAAAATGGGTATTTAATCACTTTTCTATATATATATGTGATTACAAAAAGTGAAGCCTCTAAGAGCTACAGCATTAATTAGAGTCCCTTAGTTTCCAGACAGTTTACATTAGACAAGACCAGGACACTGACAGGAGCTGATCTGGCTTGCACTTCGTATCTGATGACAGGGAACATGAAGGAGCTTGCAAGGGGCTGGGGAGAAAAGTGCAGTGTATGAGGCTGTCTGCTGTATAGAGAATCCACTGGTTGTAATGTTATTATTTGAGTAAACATTAGAGACGCTCCCTGCTTCCTGGCTCTGCTCAACTCCCTCCCTCTCCCCCCTGCAGCCATTCATGCTTTATCTTCTCTCCTGATCAGATAAGAGGTAAGGAACTCACTTCTTGGCAAAACCCCTTTAAGGTGGGCCACTGGTTGAGAAGGGAATTGCAGCACAACCATAATCATTTGGGGCATTGTGACCCATTCACACATTGTAAGATCTGTCAGGACCCCCATTACATCACAGAGCACTGTCATAGTCTAATGACATGCCATCAAGGTCTGTGACCGGAAGGAAAAATCAAGTGAAAATCCATAAAAATAAATAAATGTGCGTTTCTCATGCATATTTTGCTCTGAATTTGAGATGATCTTCTAAAGTGAAAAAGGTAAAATTCAATGCTGCAGATTAAAAAAAAAAAAAAATACCCACTGCAGCTCAATTTACCTAAGAAAAAATTGTGTTCCATGAAGACAAGAAATTTTCAAATCCCATCCACATGGACATTACTGTGATCTGTTGTCTCCTTTCTGTGTGTCTTTCCAAACGGAAAATCTGCAGCATGTGTTACCCTTAGAATAATGTAAAGAAAATTCAAATTTCAAGTAAAGGGATAATGAAAAACTTACACTTTAAGAAGTTCTATAGTGACAGGCAGGGATCTCACACGTGTTCTCTCCTCACCCGACCCCACTTCATTGGAAACAAACAAGAGGGAGTGCGCCCGCTGGGAATTATCCAATGTGGGCACTGGTTGTGGACTGTTGAGAGCCTGCTGAATGCGAATATGAAGAGGCAGTAAAGGCACGTTGGGTGGCAGCTCTTCTTTTCCCTCTTCTGTGTGAGGTGGAGGGATGTCCTGTGGGGGCAAAAGCGGCAATGTGGGGGCTGGAGGAGGAAGCTTTGGAGATGGTGGGGAATGTACTGGAACTTCATTTGCAAGGTGAGAAGGGAGGGACATAGGTCGAGCAGTCTTCTCCTTGTTGCTCACAGGATCTATAGAGGGTGGAAGTCCTCGTTTGGAAGGAAGTGGTGGAGAAGGACGAGACCCGACAGGTGTGAGAGTGGTGCCTCCAAGTGCCTGGCACAGCTCCGCTACAATAAAAATTACAGTCATTGTATCAAAGCCACCTAGAAGTGTAACATTCTTACAATTCTGCTCTTTAATGGCTAGCTCTTCATTTGCGCCAACAACAATTAAAGGGATTTTCTCATGTCAGACATTTATGGCATGTCTGTATGATATGCCATAAATGTCTGATAGGAGCGGGTCCCAAGCAGAGAGGAGGTTGCACTTTTGCCTGTCTCCATACTGTTCAATGGGAACTCCCAATGAAATGAACGCAGGGTGCCACACAAGTGGAACCTCCTCTCTATTTTACCTGAACTCTTTTGGAGAGGTGATTGGTTTAAACAAGTACTAGAAAATGACCTGTGGGCACAGATGACATTGAGTGAGACTAATGGCTTGAAAAAGTTACAGTTCTACTTAACAATACAGGGTATATATTATCTATTTATATATTTAAGTCATCAGTGGAGTCCAGTAAGGCCTCGTTCACACGGCTTATTCTGGGACTGATTGGAGCCGTACTGCGCGCCATATTTGCACTTCAGTACGGCTCCAATCTGTCCCAGTAACTACGGTAATCCACAGTTCTCATAGAGAACTATGGATTCCGTCTCCTCTCCCTGCTCGGCGAATTCCGCCACGGGGGGGGAGAAAGTGACATGCACATTATTCACGGCGCGTACACGCCGTGAATAATGAGTCTATAGGGCCGGCGAGCTGCCGACCCCCGCCCCCCCTTCACGGCTACCGGCGTAATTGCGGGGCGAAATCCGTCCCCGCAATTACGCCGCCAATAAGCTGTGTGAACATTGCCTAAGAATCAGAAGAAGCATTGCATTAGAATTCCATTTATCCTAAAAGTTTTGAAAGTTCAAAACAGGCATTGGCCGTCTCCCACTCAAGTTAATGTAGAAAAATCCATGGTAAAACCAGATTAAAATCTGCACCAACTAGTGTGCATTTACAGCAAAAAAAACACTGCAGAATTTTTGCAAAAGCGAAATGGCTCACACTAGAGCCACAACCCTTTGGTTCCAGTAATCATGGACAGTCTTGGCTCATTAAACACAGACAAGAACAGTGACATTTCAGAAAGTCTATAAAAGTGCAAATATACTAGGAGGAAATACTGCAAATGTAGCAGGACATTGCATTGGTAGCCTTTATTCAATATACTTAAGTAATTTCTGCTTCATCCTTCAGTACAAAACACAGATCCTTCATTACTTCATTCCACTACTGTCAGAATGGGGTTGAAGCCGAGTTCCTGAGTATATGACACCTTATAAAGTTAACAGAAGTCGCAAAACTGTATACAGGGATTTGCCCCTCTAGCGGTGGTAACCAGTAGCAACATTTTAAAAATTAAAGGGGTTCTCCCACCTTGCAGAATGAGGTCTCTGTTTCTGGACCACTCATCCTTCATGCAGCTAAATGGCTGGCCTGCAGTGTGCGCGCTCTATGATAATGAATAATCAGTATTCATCAGCATCAGTAGGAGCATTAGGAACATAATTGTAGGCACATCTGAGATCTGTCAGTCCTGTTATAAGGGGTTTTGCCTTTTGCTTAAGGTGCAGATTGATTTAAGGATTATTAGTGCAATAAAAAGCATTTCCTTATGGCTATAATTCAGGCTATTAAAGAGGTTGTCTCAGTACAAGGATTGCTTTTTATATTAAAGATCTTGCAAAAACAAGTCACTTTGCAATATATGTCCATTATCAGTGTCCTACCTATTCTGAGATATCCTCTCTTGTATGGGCTGCAGCAGCTCCTCAGGTTGCTATAGCTACAGACCTGTTTGATCTATCCTTATAGGCTGCCAGCACTGGTTGCTATAGCTACAGACCTGTTTGATCTCTCCTGATCGGCTTCCAGCGTTAGTCGTTATAGCTACAGACCTGTTGTCTGCAGCTCATCACTGCAGGACAGTAGAAGCCAGTAAACACACCTTTGAATTAAAAAAATGAAACTGAGAATACAGGCCTGAGGTGAGATGAATCGATTCAGTGAGACAACCCCCTTAAGGTTTGGTGCATGTCCAGGAGCACTGGTTTAGTGAGCCGAAACTGCACTGGCCAGGAGGGAATGTGACTTTGCAGCAATTCCTTTAGCCAAAAACCCAGCCAACAGACATTCTTTGTGCAAGAACTGCTACCTCTACAGGAGCGTAGTAATGGTCAGATGACAAGGAGTGGGACACAATTCGGAAAAGGAAAAGGCCACCAGAACGGTATTTTATTCTAATGACATATATTTAAGAAAAGGTTTATTTTGTACTTTTGGACCGTCCTACATCAATCTTTGACATGGAAACAACTATTAAGTACATGAAGGAACTGAGAATCAGTGGTCTGTACTTAAGCATCACACCAATTTATGACTGGCTTCAGGTCTGTGTAAACATTCCTGTTTTTCTGTTCCGTCATAGAAACAGAAAACCAAATAAAGAAGGCAGTGCCAAATCTGTAACACAATGCACACCAATAGAGTCAGCTGGTTTTTGTCAAACTGTCCGTCCCTTTACCAGGAAAAATGCTGCAATTTGCAATAGAGGCTCAAAAGCAGTTGCGAACCTAACGTTAGCTGTAACAAAGTGAACAGGAAAATACATTAGATCATTTAAGCTCAAGGTTACTTCTAGAACATAGCGCAACAATAGATTGCTACAAAAGCATCAGCGCTGTAAAGATGCAGCATTCTGTGCATTTCTTACCCATTAAAGGGTTGCTGTTACGGTTAACGGGCTTAGGCGGTGGAATGGGTGGTTGTTTCGGTGCTGGTGTAGGGAGCACGGTTCTAGGTGCAGGTGAAGGAGTAGAGTTTGCCATGCGTGACACAGACTGCGATTGTTCTGGTCGTTGGCCCTCACTTTGATCCTGGGTCACGGAATTAGAGGTGGAAAGTGGTCTTTTTGGAGGAAGAAGTGGCTGCTTGGAGGATTCCCGTAAGGCAAGTGGCTGCTTGGAGGATTCCCGTAAGACTTCTTGTGCAGGTTCCACTTCAGAAATGGGACGTAGTCCTGTTGGATCTAAAAAGAGTGGTTTACTGGCACCCATTCAATAACCATATTTAAAAAAACAAAAAAAAGCTCAGATTCAGGCTATGAGTAAGAACCCTTTGGTTCAAAACGTGTAAGCAGTTGTTTTTTTGACCTCTATATAAAAGATATGTATATGATGGCTGTGGTTTTTATCTCAATGGCTGGACTAAAGACTGAACCCAGGAGGAGGTAACACAAGCCCCTGTGCTACTTGGGAAAGATAAACAGGTGCAGGCTATTGCTGAGCAGTAGCTCACACACCCATACACTAGGGGGACATTAGATGATAAACTGCACAATGAATTGAGACCTGTTCACACCAGTATGCAGTAAAGCCACAGTTTAATACATAGGGAGATTGCACAAATTAAAAAATACCAATAAGATAACAACTCACACGCCTTCTATGTATGAGGGGGGGGGGGGGGGTGTTTGGTTTGGTTGCTGGTATTATAATTGCATATATATAAGGCGATACCAAAGGGGGCTATTAATGCAGACACGTGTGGTGCACCATGCTGGCTTACAACCTATTACAACACTCCTACACCCGTGGGTGGGCGGCCCACACGAATCTGCATTAATGGCACCCTTTTGTATCGCCTTAACTATATGAAATTATAATACCAGCACCCACCCCCTTCATGCATAGAAGGCGTGCAAGTTATTGTCATATCTTTTTTTTTTTTTCTGTGCAATCTTCCCATGTATTATACTGTGGCTTTTCCGCATGCTGGTGTGCATAGGTATCAATTCAATGTGCAGTTTTTTTTATCATCTAATTGTACCCCTAGTGGAGGGGGGTGTGAGCTAATGCTCAGCCATTATCTGCACCTGTTATATCTTTCTCAAGTAGCACAGGGGCTTTTGTTGCCTCTTACTGGGTTCAATCTACTGTCCAGCCATTGAGCTGTACTGTAAGTATGACCCTATGTTTGTGTTTATGAGTAAATAATGTCCCATTTTTCTGTGATTTTTATGCTTTTACAATACAGTTTGTATTTTTTATATTCTCATATTGCCTTCCATTCATAATTTTTTTTTTTTTTTTTTTTTTTTTATCAGTTTGTTTTTCGCAACAGCCAGCAAGCTGTTTGATTAGCACTCCATACAACCACATATTTGTATCTCGGCAAGTTCAATAAAAACATTACCTGGTCGACTGTCCCTCTTTACTCTTTTATCGTCATCTTGTGACTCAGTTGGCCCATGGCTCATGTGGCCATTTCTTAAAGGAGGCGACTCCGATTTCACAGAAGTGTCTGGGGGATAGAAAGAAAAGCGAGTGAAATCTATGCAGCATTTTTTTTATTCCTATTATTCATATACCACATTTTAAAATGTTGTACAGAGAATAGACTTATTAATACAAATTCCCACGGGGGCTAAGAATCTCAGGTACACATAAAATAGGGCAAATTTCATGGGAAATCAAATGAGTCGTAAGTAGGAAAGAAACACAAAAATGGATTGACTCGCTACTTGCCTTCAGGCACTTCAGGTACCTCCACTAGAACACCTCTCTTTATTAGCTCTTCTCTGGGCTTTCTCATAGAGATTTTTCTCTCAAGCACTTTAGAAAAGGTAAAACAACATGTTCTAAGTTGATGAAATTAAGGGGGGAAATAAAAAAACACAATGGGGCACATTTACTATGGCAACTGCACTAGAACTCAGGCAAATTTGTGCCAAACTACTGGCAAACACACCTTGCACCACATGATGTATTTCAGACAGTTTTTAGATACTTTTGTGTAATACATCCAACAAGAAGGCATGACTTCACTGAAAGGGGCGTGACTTAAAGGGGTGTTCCGGGACTTATCAGTGCTCGAACTTTCATCAGGGTATGCGTAAAAATAGAAGAGAAGACTCAAACTTACCTCCCGGACGCTCCCATTGACTCCCAGTCTGTTCAACCAGGAAGTAAGCAGTGAACGGCCATCGTTCACGTGACAGCACCAGCCAGTCACAGGCCACAACGTGACTTCTCTGGCCTGTATTTGGCTGGAGCGGTCATGTGAACACTGAAGGTTTTCTATTTCAGCCCGGGATGAACGTTCCACCAGCCGGGATTGAATGGGAGCGTCTGGGAGGTAAGTATGAGTCTTCTCTTCTATTTGTACTCACACCCTGACACACGAACGAGCAGGAACACCCCTTTAACTTGTGCTAAAGATACAGCAAAAGTTTGGAACAATTTTTTACATATAAGTAATTTCAGCAATAGTCACGCAGCATATTTTTTCTTTGATTAACACAAAGTTCACCACATTTTAAAGGGGTTGTCTCACTACAAGGATTGATTTACACAAAGTTCACCACATTTTAAAGGGGTTGTCTCACTACAAAGATTGCTTTTTATGTTAAAGATCTTGCAAAAACAAGTCACTTTGCAACATATGTCCATTAACAGTGACCTACCTATCCTGATATATTCCCTCTTGTATGGGCTGCATCAGCTCCTCAGGTCACTATAGCTACAGACCTGTTCAATCTCTCATGATAGGCTGTCACCACTGGTTGCTATAGCTATAGACCTGGCTTCTACTGCAGCCTAGTAGAAGCCAGTAAACACACCCCTGAATTCAAAATGAAACCAAGAAAACATGACTGAGGTAATAGGAATCAACAGGGGCATTACTAGGCAGATTCATTCAGGGCACGAGCCCCGAATAAATCTGTCTGTGCCCCGAATGTCTGTGGGCTCCAGGCCGCTGCCATGGGCATGGAGCGCTCCTAGGTGCGGGCACTGCCCGCCGATCTCTGACTGCACGGCCGTTTCACAGCGGCTGCGCAGTCAGAGTCAGGGAGAAGGCAGGACGGATCGGTACCGTCCTGTCTTCTCCCCTGTATGTACAGCGCTCACCGAGCGCTGTACATACACCTCAGCGTCGCATGGGGCGTGACGCACCGCTTTCATCACCCCCCTGCGACGTTGGGTCTCCTAAGCCGGAAGCCTCTGCGCGGCCCAAGAGGTCCCGGGCCCACGCTGCTTACTCCGTTCTCAAGCTGCAGGACCTGGACGTGCGGACCATGCGGAGGTGAGTAGGTTTCTTTTTATTAGGTAAGGGTGGGCATATTACCGGGCTAGAGGGGGCAGCAACCTGGCTAGAGGGGGCAAATATTCACCTACAAGGGGGTAATTATTACCATTTGGGGCACTATAGATGGGGATTTTGTATAGAGATAGGAAATCTTAGAGAAATGCTGATAAAATGAGGAGTCTAAGATATTTGTTTTGTAAATTCTACAGTGAAGAGTTGTGGACGGTAGGCGACGTCATGGCGTCTGGGACAAATGGAGAAGAAGGGAAATAGAACAACTCTTCAGAGGTGTCTCCTGTGAGTCATTAAATGTAATTGCAGTGTAATCACTTATATTTCTCCTGAGCCTACATACAACTAGTATCTACCACTATATGGTCACTGTATGGCGGTGGTATATGTACAACTGATAATAACATGTGGGGGGTCGCGTTTGGTCAGGGTATGGAAAAATTATTTGAACCTTAAGTAGTAATAGTTTTGGGTCTTGGGTTTGTAGGAGTGTTTTTAGTAACAATGAGTTGTCTGGTAGATTTGCTCCATGTATAGGTGGATTATTTGGTGATTGCCATTTATAAGGTATTACACTGTCATACAGAGGTAAGAGGTTTTGAAAATGCTAATTTGTCAGGGCTGATTTTCATTGTACAGTGACTGCTGAGGAGATGGACGGAATCTATGTGGAATGTGCAGAAAATTAGTGACAGGAACAGAAGGTTTTTTCTCTATAAAAATACATCCGCAGTTCACAATGAGATGCAAAAAATTCCGTGTGAACCCAGCCCTACTCAGAAAAACTTAAGGGCCCGAGCCCCGGATGTTTTGGGACCCTAGTAACGCCCCTGGGAATCAATGTAGTAAGACAACCCCTTTAAGGACGTGAAAATTATGTAGAAAATGGACATAAATACCTGTATTTTTTATGTGTCGTTTAATACATCTCGTGACACGTAAGAAAATGCACCATATGCCTGAATGGTTCATATCACCATTCAAGTCCATGGGACACGTGACCAGTGTTTTTCATGCCCATTGTGATGCACAGAACTGTGCACAAGATGGCAGTTTTGCACATCAGAAAATGCAAAAACAAAAAAAATGCAGGGTGAATCTAGCCTAATAAGTGGTATAAAGTTAGACAAAAGTATCTAAACATGCGCCAGATTTATATGACAGCGTGCGCCACTGTGATAGATCTGCCGCATTTTTAGTAGGTCTAGTCTAAGTTTCCACTAAGTATTAGACAGGAATAGTAAATGTGCCCCAATGATTTCAAAAGACATAAAACTGAAATATTAAAGTGAAGCTTGTTTTCCCTTAGGTAGAGTGCCACTCCTGTATCTTTATCTCTGGAATAATCAGAGCACTGCACAGGTAGCACTGTATCTAGGGAAAAGAGAAAAAGAAAAAACACCACCACCCTCCCCCACACAATCCTAGAACTTCCCCTTAAAGAGGTTTGGCCGTGAAGCAAAATCCCCTTCTGAGGCCGGCTTTTAGCGAGCAGGCGAACGGGGAGAGGGCTGCAATTGTGCAGTTCTCCCTCTTCTTTTCTATGGCAGTTATGAATATAGCCCAGCGAGTGTTCTTTGCTAGTCTAAATTCCCACAGACATGAATGCAGAGAGCTGTGCAAGTGCGGCCCTCTCCTCGTTCTCAGAGGTTGGCCTCAGAAAATAAAAAAAAGGGTAGAACGGTGCAAGCTCGGCCCTCTCCACTTTTGCCAGCTCGTAGCCATGAAGCAAAACCCACTTCTGAGACGAATGGTAAAAGGGCTGAGCTTGCGGCATTTTTCCCCTTCTTTTCTATGGCAGTTACGAATATAGAGTGTTCTCTGCTATATTCGGAGCTCCTACAGACATGAATGGGGTAATTCTGCACACGCGCTGCACTCTCCTTGTTCTCCAAGGCCCACTTATAACGAGCTATGTTGCTGGTCTCAGAAGGAGATCCTGCTTCAAGGTAAAACCCCTTTAAGGCCAAATCTTATTGTGGCTTTTACAAGAACTGCTTTTGAGCATCTTAAGGGAGGGGGGGGGGGGGAGGGGAGGGGTTTGCCATGGTGAATTCCAAAAGGCCAGCATAGCTCTAGGATCAGTAGAAATTTTACAGCTGGAACCTCTTCTAATCTTAAAGGGGTTGTCTCACTACATTGATTCATCTTACCTCAGTCCGGTCTTCTTGGTTTCATTTTGAATTCAGGGGCGTGTTTACTGGCTTCTACTAGGCTGCAGTAGAAGCCAGGTCTGTAGCTACAGCGACCAGTTCTGGCAGCCTTTCAGGATAGATTTCACGGGTCTGTAGCTATAGCGACCCGAGGAGCTGATGCAGCCCATACAGGGGGGATATCTCAGAATAGGTAGGACACTGTTAATGGACACATATTGCGAAGCAACCTGTTTCTGCAAGATCTTTAACATAAAAAGCAACCTTTGTAGTGAGACAACCCCTTTAAGCGTGAACTGCAAATACTAAAAGGGTTTGTCCATTTTGGAACTTCTGCGTTTGAGGTCAGCTCAGACGTCGGAGAGCGGGGAGATGGCTGTGCTTGCACAGTTTTCCCCATTCATTTCTAGGTAAGTTTCACATACAGCCAAGCTGCTCTCAGTTGCAGAAGGTACAAGCCAGGTAAACCCCTTCAAGCCCGGTGGCCTTGCAATTTGTTTCCTGCAATGCTTCACTTCCAACACAGTTCTTTGCATGTACACAAAACGTATTTACTTGCATGCAGAGAGATCTGTGCAGAAACCGTGCCAAAGGGGCCTTTCCATCTTAGGTACTGGTGAGGTCCCAGAGAAAGCTTTTCAACTAAAGATTATTACATATCCTTACAATACACCATTACTTTCTATCATCAGTACATGCTTTATCTCTGTACACTGCTCAGCCAACACAAATGTATTCACAATTACCTTCTGAGGTCTCACGAAAGGTGTCACTGGTCTTCCTCTTCCTCCATTTCCATGGTTTAAAGAACTTTCCTATCCCAGAGAACTTGCTCTTTCTTTTGGTAGGTGGAGTTGGAGGAGCTGGGGGCACCATAGGAGGATCCCCCTCCTCTGCTAGAAGTAAAAATCAGCACAGTTTTAGTACCTGAAGGGCAATGAGTGTACAATAGGAAAGGAATGTCACAAATCACTATTTTCTACACTTTAATGGATAGTGAATCATTTAAAGGGGTGATCCAGTTTCCATAAAAGTTTATACAGTTATTGATTTTCTATAGAACAAATTAAAGCAACGTGTCAATGAGAAAAAACCCAGCTTTTACTTCAGACATCCCTCGAGGCCCACCACCTTCGGGATTCTAGACGAACAGCATAATGAAGAGCTCTAAGAACCTTCAGAATTTTTATAGACAATAAAACAGACCTGTGAGGAGCTAAACACTCCCTTTAAAGCCTACAACGTGGTATTAGATTTTCAGGAATAGAATTTCTAAACATTACAGCTGATTGAGGGGGGGCATAGACCGAGTAGAGCAGTACAGTCATGGCCAAAAGTTTTGAGAATGGCACAAATATTATATTTTTCACCTGATCTGTTGCCCTCTGGTTTTTATGTGTGTTTGTCAGATGTTTTTATCACATACAGAAATACAAGTGCAATCATATTATGATTAACAAAAGCTTTTATTGACAGATAGAATGAGTTAATGCAGCAAGTCAATATTTGCAGTGTTGACCCTTCTTCAGGACCTCTGCAATTCTCCCTGGCATGCTCTCAATCAACTTCTGGACCAAATCCTGACTGATAGCCGTCCATTCTTGCACAATCAATGCTTGCCTTTTGTCACAATTTGTTGGGTGTTGTTTGTCCACAGTCTCTTGATGATTGACCACAAGTTCTCAATGGGATTAAGATCTGGGGAGTTTCCAGGCCATGGACCCAAAATCTCTATGTTTTGTTCCCTGTGACATTTAGTTATCACCTTTGCTTTATGGCAAGGTGCTCCATCATGCTGGAAAAGGCATTGTTGATCACCAAACTGCTCTTGGACGGTTGGGAGAAGTTGCTCTTGGAGGACATTCTGGTACCATTCTTTATTCATGGATGTGTTTTTAGGCAAGACTGTTAGAGAGCCGATTCCCTTGGTGAGAAGCAACCCCACACATAAATGGTTTCTGGATGCTTTACAGTTGGCACGAGACAAGACTGGTGGTATCGCTCACCTTGTCTTCTCTGAACAAGCTGTTTTCCAGATGTTCCAAACATTCGGAAAGGGGATTTATCAGAGAAAATGACTTTACCCCAGTCCTCAGCAGTCCACTCCCTATACCTTTGGCAGAATATCAGTCTGTCCCTGATGTTTTTTCTGGAGAGAAGTGGCTTCTTTGCTGCCCTCCTTGACACCAGGCCTTGCTCCATGAGTCTCCGCCTCACAGTGCGTGCAGATGCACTCACACCTGCCTGCTGCCATTCATGAGCAAGCTCTGCGCTGCTGGTAGCCCGATTCCGAAGCTGAAACACTTTTAAGAGACGGTCCTGGCGCTTGCTGGTCTTTCTTGGGCGCCCTTTGGCAACAATGGAACCTCTCTCCTTGAATTCCTTGATGATGCGATAAATTGTTGACTGAGGTGCAATCTTTCTAGCTGTGATACTCTTCCCTGTTAGGCCAGTTTTGTGCAGTGCAATGATGACTGCACGTGTTTCTTTAGAGATAACCATGGTTAACAGAAGAGAAACAATGATGCCAAGCACCAGCCTCCTTTTAAAGTGTCCAGTGGTGTAATTCTTACTTAATCATGACAGATTGATCTTCAGCCCTGTCCTCATCAACACCCACACCTGTGTTAATGGAGCAATCACTGAAACGATGTTAGCTGGTCCTTTTAAGGCAGGCCTGCAATGAAGTTGAAATGTGTTTTGGGGGAAAAAGTTCATTTTCTAGGAAACTATTGACTTTGCAATAAATTGCTATTAAGCTGATCACTCTTTATAACATTCTGGAGTATATGCAAATTGCCATTATAAAACCTGATGCAGTAGACTTTGTAAAAATTAACATTTGTATCATTCTCAAAACTTTTGGCCATGACTGTAGTTCACATGTTCAACCATCACCCCATTTAAACCACAAGAAGCTGAGCCCAGGAGTAAGAGCCTCACAGATCTAGCCTTCATCACCTATTCAGTGACAGACCCCTTTAATTGGATTTAAAGGGGTTGTCTTGCTACAAAGATCAGCTTTCAACATGTAGGGAACACTAAATAAGGATGTTTTCCAAATATATTGCGTTCATTTTTTTTTGTTAAGGAGCTACAAATGATTTTATCACCTTCTGTACTCTATCTGGTTCCCCAAGTGACCGACTTGTGTACTTCTCCCCACCTGCTGTTTGTTCTATCTGATAGCAGGGAGTGATGTCATCACACAGGTCGCAGCAGCACAGAACTCCGGACAGTGAGAGTTTGTTTGTTATCTGCTCTTTCAGACAAGAGACAGTAATTACTACCGTTTACTTTAACTCAGAATCTTCCCTGGTCCCGACACCACGAGATTTATCTAATTAGCAGAGGTCTGAATACACGGAGCTCATATGCTCATTACAGACAGCTTGACCAGGAAGTGACAGAGAAAGCAGCATTATTTCATTCATGCATCCTATGTAACTTTGAGATGAGACAACCCCTTTAACATGAATCCTGGAACCCGAACACGGGGTTTGAAAATAATTTCCTACATGTAGCAGCATTATCAGGGATGTGTTTTGGGTTGCGCATGGGTCAAATATTGAGCATACACCTAAATTTTGCTACCAAATATGTGTCAGAGTATTTTTTATCAGCCTGTACGATTCTGTCACCAGCTCCAACTAAAAAAAAAAAAAAAAAAAAAAAAAAAAATTTCAGAAAAAAATTAAAAATTTATCATTGGACCCAGATATACTTGGAACCAGCCTATGCAATGCTGCTTTTCAATACAGTAGAATGGCTGAACATATGTCAATAGGACAGTTTCCAACATGTATCCCAGAGGTACAGTCCAAGTGCAGTATGAATAAAGTTTGTCAATTTAATGAGTGCATATATATATATAATATATATTATATATTATATATATATATATATATATAAATATTATATATATAACACATACACACACATGTGCATACACATTAAATTGACAAACTAATTATATATATATATGACTTCTATCAATTAACTTTATTTACAAAAAAGAAAAAATCCTCTGAAGCTACTGTACATTTGCTCAAAATGGACAGTAAGTTCAATAAAGTGGTTTTCCATAAGTGGGCAAAATTCCACTACTGCCCCCCACTGTCCTGAAATGTAAGGAGGGGGGAGTCACATGACCATAAGGCAATTACTGTCCACAGCAGTCACATACCATAGATGCATGGACATGACTGTTAAAGTAGTGACAGACTCATGGTCATGTCAGCTATGTACATATTAACATTGGTGGGGGAAGTGAGATAGCACTGGAGCAACCAGGTATCCCCTACTTCCCCAAACCTTATGGCAAGGAGAGGCAGTAGTTTGAAAACTTATAGAACACCCCTTTAAATGTCATTCATTTGAGCAGTAAAACATTTACCCATGTGCACTTTTACAGCATTCTTTTTTATGTCATGGCAGACCTGTTTTATTCATCTGCCCTTTCTTGACCTGTCAGTAGCTGAGCAAGAAAAGGGAGTGGAGGAAGGGAATTTACCTGACTACGGAAACACTACACACAGGATCTGGTGGTGGTCTGTAATCATGGAGACACAAAGGTCAGTATAGGAGCTGTACACACTAGAACGCAAGATATGCTCAGACAGATTGCAAAGTGGCTTTATTTTAGGTTTTAAAACACAGCCTTTTTAAATACTATCATACGGTAATGTGCAGTGCAATGCTCTATGGGGAATCTGGATGATTAGCCACTCAACACTGAGCCCTTTCAGAAGCCATTGTGATCATCACTTGAAAGTAATGTAATGTCTTAAACTGGATAGCTCAGGTCTATGATTGGGCACAATTGGACCTGGATGGCAAATTATTGGTAGAAATGCCAATACAGGCAGTCCTCCGACTTACATCTGTCCATCTGTTACGAACCGAGACTCATGGGGAATGCTGGCACTTGTAGTTCCATGTTCCACAGCAGATAGTAGCTGTGGAGCAACAAGTTCCAGCGTGCCACAGCAGCTCTTAAGGTGAAAATGAGGTGAAATCTTCTTAACGGGGCATCGGGAGCCAAACAAATGTAAAAACCCTTCCCTGCATTATCTAAAACTAAAAAAACAAAACACAAATAAAACCTTGTGTGGTGGGGTTACAATTAATACATACATCTGTTCTTACTTACATACAAATTCAACTTAAGAACAAACATACAGTCCCTATCCCGGGGACTGCCTGTAGGCTGGTATTTCTGTAGTGAACAGAACAAAAAAAAAAAAAAAACCTTTATCATGCATTACATGTTGCAAAACTGCAAAAAAAAAAGGCAGAATCACACTTGAAAGATAACCAAAGAACTTTACCACTTCATAGTACATGTATAGATAATACATATAACAGGATAGCTAATACTTTAAAAAACAAGCAGCTTTGCAATATATGTTCAAGCCCGTCGGCCCCATTGACATTCATTACTCACGGACAAGTAATGGACATGTCACTTATCTCCCCGCTCATACAATATGGTCGTATTGTACAAGTGGGGAGAGGAGGTGTAATCCATAGTTCTCTAGTGTAGTGTATAGTGTATCAGAGCGCAAATACACGGCGAAATGCGTGCCAAAATTACCCCGTGTGAACATACCCTATGGTGAAAAATTAAAATTGGTCCATGATTTAAAGTCACAGCTGTAGCCAGCCAGCTTGACAGAATTTTGTTCATCATTAGTGAAGTCGAGGCCACAAAAGTCTGAGGCGAAGCAATAAAGTACTAATTAGGATTTTGTTGATGAGTCTGTTTTTTTCCCAGCACTGAGTGATTCCATTTTTTTTCTTCCTCCTGACATTTTTCCGTCTTTTAGCAATTAAAATAATTTCCCTCTATTTATGTGTAGTTGAAGATCTTTTAATTAAAACCCGATCATTGTAGTGAGACAACCCCTTTAACTACTCACTTCACTAAAATATTAAATTTTTAATGGATCCCAAAATGGTGCCCTTAAAATACTACTCTTCCCACACACACAAAAAAAAAAGAAAACACAAGCTCTTAGGCTATGTTCACACGGCTATGTACTATAGGCGCCACAATACATTGAGCGTTATGGAACCACGCGCTAATCTGCGTGTAATTTCAAATATACATGCATTGTCAGCGGCGCGTATTCGCCACTAACAATTGACATGTCAATTCTCCCCCTGTACGTACAATACGATCGTATTGTACGCGCGGGGCGACAACGCGTAATCCATAGCTTTTTGCTGCGTATTAAGCGTAATCCATAGCACTTTGCCACGCATTAAGCGCAATATGTGTCAAAATACACGGCATTTTAAGGCGTGTGAACATAACCGTATACAGCTATATTGTCATAGTTACATCACTAAGAGGAAAAAATAAATAATAAAAAAAAAACATATAAATGGGAAAAAAAAAAAAAAGCCTCATCCTAAAGATAGGAATATGAAACATGCCACATCCTTAAGGGGTAAGAAACATTGTTTCACGTCATATCCGATGGGTGCCTTTGCTATGAAGAAAGCCGGTGTTCCCCCCCATTTGGCCAGGGATAGCGATGTGCCAATGCACAGCTAGCTGCCTTTGTGTGAGAGCCTGACAATAAGCATTGCACAATGCAGGGAGTGTACAGCACTTAATTAAGGGATTTAACCCTGCAACAGCCAGGCAGAAGAATAGAATATTATTATGAAAGCCGGAAAAGCAAGTAATATCTGGGTGTAGAGCATGAGGCTTGAGTATTGCAATACTGATAACCGAGGAGGTGCTTATTAAATTGAACCAAAAACAATATAGCCAGCAAACTGATGTCCTATTCAACCCAATAGTAGCACACCTACATCAGAATTCAGGCTTGAATTAAATAGTCAGATCATTATATAGACATACCCTGTTTCCACAAAAATAAAACAGTGTCTTATATTAATTTTTGCTCCTAAAGACGAGCTAAGACTTATTTTTAGGGGATTTTTTTTATTCTCTGAACAAGAATTCACATTTATTGTTGAACAAAACATCAACATGTATTAATATACTGTAGTGATTTCATCACAAACATCAGCAGAAGCAGCCAAACTCTGAACTGCATAAAAAAAATGCACCATGTCTTATTTTCGGGGGTGTCTTATTTTCGGGGAAACAGGGTATCATAAGGACAGTGAAAGTGGTTACGTTCGTGGAGTGCTCCATCCACTTTTTCCATTTGTAGGCTTCAATCCATCCTGTGTAGCAAGAGGTTTCTGCTGTCCTACTGACATCAGGTATTGGTATACAGGCCAATACTTTTAGGCAGGGCAGTTAATGAAGCAATCGTAAAGTACAATCCACTCGACACCTATAAAAGTCTGCAGTCAATAGAATAGACTATATAATAGACTTCTAAAAATGACAGGTCATAAAGAGCTGTTAAATGACTAGACCTACCGGAGGAGGAAGCTTCAATGGAATACTTCCTGATTATTTTGTAGACTGGTTTCTATTTAGCAGCAGCCAAAGATGTGTAGCTCTAGCAATAGGTCTGTGGTGTGGGTTAAAATGTTAGACCCTGAAGCTCAGGTATTAAAAGGAGTTTACACAAGCTATGTTGAGTACACTGCGACCGACAACAGCAATCCACGAAGGAACGCTCTTCAGCAGGTTCCTCAAGACGGGAGTGGGGCCTCAGGTGGATGGGGAAGTAAACAGCTCACAGTAATGACAGATTAGAAAGCTTACTAATATACATGTAATGTGTTATCTAGTGCTACGACCTCTTCCTAATGAGTGCTAAGCAATGCTAGAATGACATACTCCTACCTCACACTAATGAGCCATTCATATACATATAGCCCTTCTACACCAAATCAGTAGCACCACCATAGAAGAAGAATACTACTTACCATGCAAGGCTGGGATCACGGGCCGGGAAAGGAATGCTTGCCCCATTGATACCCCTGTAAGGCATCCAAGGATACCTCTAGAAAGGTAGTTTATTAGATGCCCCCTTAGGGCAGGGGGCTGATAGAAAGCGCCAAGTGGGATTGTATCCTGAGGAAAGCACTCAACCAAGACTCACACATACAGTGGAAATCTAATACCACTGCCGCCCTCTTAACTCTTTCCCCACCTCTGCCCTGCAAGAAACAGGATGAACAGGCTCCCAGTCGTAATTATCGCTTCAGCTGAAGACATAGGTGCTACCACCTAGATTGAGAGCGGAGATTCTACGGAGGGAGGACGTCAAACCCATAAAACATCTGGGGAGTAGCTACATTTAAATAATGAGCTCAACGCCTCCATGTGAAACCTGCATATACAGTATCAGCAGTCATGTCCCGGCCCCTCCCCACAATGCTTCACATTTCTTCTAGTATTTCCTTCAACTCCTCAACTATGTTCTGTTCCTTCCCCTACACAGAGATATGAATCTAGCCGTTCCTCGGACCGCCTAGATAGAACTTCTTAAAATACCAACCCTCTCCTCTCAGTACAGCCCCTTTTCTAAACAGCACAGATGACCCTGTAGGACAACCTCGCCGCCACAAGCAAAACGTACAAGGAATGCAGTCGTAGCTGGTATGTTCCAAACTGGCTACATGTTTGACAGCTTTTCATGACTGGCTATGTTCACGCAACTAAAAAAAAAAAATCATTAAAATTAATAGGACTAAATTTTGGCAGCAGGGGGTTCCCAATGACTCAACAAATGATTCAGTACCTGCACCTCCTTCCCCTCCCTCCAGTGAAAACATCCCTGGTGGATGAGCCATTCTTTCAAAGTATTACACCTTTTCCTTCCTATAGGGATTGAAGACAATCTCGGCCCACCTAAATCACAGTGTAGAACAATGAAACCTTTAGGACATATTCAAACGCGTTACATCTGTTTTGGATCTGTAGAATAAAATCCACAGCTTTAATCCTGTAAACCACAGCAATTGGTGCAGATTCTGTCGCAGAGTTAGGCTAAGTTCACATGGCTAATTGCAGGGCGTACAGTACGCCCCGCAATTACGCCAGGTTTTCAGGAGCTCGTACTCCCGCGATGCGGGGGGGCGGCCGGCCTCATAGACATGTCACATCTCCCCGCGCGTCTTATTGTACGCCCGTGGAGAGGAGGCGTAATCCATAGTTCTCTATGAGAACTGTGGATTACCGTACTGACTGGGGCGCATTTCGCTCGTATTAGAGCACAGAATGCCTCTAAATATGCGGCGAAATGCGCCCCAAAATAAGCCGTGTGAACATACCCTTAGAGTACGTCCACACGGAGAGGTTTTCAGATGGTTTTCGGATTTCAAAAACGTCTGAAAACCGACCGACTGTCAAAGGTTCACATAGACTATGATAGAAAATTTGCCCAGTAGTCTACACTGAATGGATTTTCAGCCAAATGGATTTCACACCATCAGGGTGCTGGAAAACTGGGACCATGCACAATTTTCCACCCGGTTTTCAGGCGGAAGATGTACTATTCAATGGTTAAGGGGGACGGGTGAATCCACAAACCATGGACAGAACCACCCTCAAAAACTATTGAAAAATCGATAAAATACCGGCTGGGTTCTTAAAGGGGTTGTCTCACTACATTGATTCATCTTACCTCAATCCTGTTTTCTTGGTTTCATTTTGAATCCAGGGCCGTGTTTACTGGCTTTCACTAGGCTGCAGTAGATGCCAGGTCTGTAGCTATAACAACCAGTGCTGGCAGCCTATCAGGAGAGATTGAACAGGTCTGTAGCTATAGCGATCTGAGGAGTTTATGCACCCCATACAAGAGGGGATATCTAGGAATGGGTTGGACACTGTTAATGGACATAAAAAGCAATCCTTGTAGTGAGACAACCCCTTTAAGACAGAATCCAACCGGCATTTTACACTTGCCGTGTAGCTGTACCCTTATCATGGACTAACATCTGCAATAAAATCCGCTCCATCTGATGCAAAATTACAACATTAAGGCTATGTTCACACGTCATAATTGCGAGGCGTACAATACGCCCCGCAAATACGCCGGGTGTTTGGGAGTCGCACTGATCGGCGCGATGCGGGGGGGCGGGGTTGGGAATAGACTGTCATTACTCGCGGCGCATATTCGCTGCAAGTAATTGACATGTCACTTATCGCCCCGTGCGCACAATATGATCGAATTGTCCGAGCGGGGAGAGGAGGCGTAATCCATAGTTCTCTAGGAGAGCTATGGATTACCGCAACTTCGGCACGCATCTCACTCGTAATAGAGCGCAAATACGACACGAAATGTGCGCCGAAATGTGCTCGTGTGAAAATACCCTAGAGCTGCAGAACTGATTCTGCAGATCCACTGTGGAATATTCACAGTGGACCTGACCTTTTAGAACTACCCTTTGATGTTCCTTTTAGTAGAAAAGCAAAACTTAAAAAGAAACAGGTCTACTGTCTGTCTAAACACAATCCAATATCAGCAGCACACTCAAAGAACTATCAAAAGGCACATAGGAATTTATGGAAAAGCATACATGCCACTCAAATGCTTTTCCAAAAACTCCCATGTGCCTTTTGATAGTTCTTTTAGTGTGCTGCTGACATTGGATTTTGTGTGTATATCACTGACACACCAGTGTGCACCTATGCGAATTTTTTTCAAAAAAGTTTTCCGGATGTGCAGACCAAATATTGTTTCTATACTGGTCTGTCTATTGAGAATTTGTCATGGATTTTATTGCACGATAAATGCACAACAAAATCTGTCCAAATTGGTGCCAATTTTTACATGGCAATTTCCAGCATTAAAAGCAGCAGATTTAATTCTGTGGTTTTGTTTGAATGTACCATTATGTCTTCATTTCAGTAGAAAAGCAATACTTAACAGAAGCAGGCCTGCTCTGGTAAAACCTGGTTTTCCTGTCCTGCACTGCTCTCTTGTGGACAGAAAGTAAAAGGAAAGTTTATATGTAACAATGATCAGTCTCCTACTATGTAGACTAATACAGTAAAAGGAATAGAAATGAGGAAAAACAGAAAAAACAGAAAAGAAACTTTAAGGTAAAAGGTTCCTGTCAGCTTATGTGAAACAGGAACCGTGAGCGCTGTTATTTCTAAATTGGTAATAGCCACATGTTCAGGCCAGTCAAAGAATGTCCAAGCTGTGAAATTGTAGTGCAAACCTTAAAGGGGGTTTTAAAAAAGGCTTTCATGCCGGTCTGTCCCTTGGTAAGTTAAGAGGGTGTTTTGGTTTTTTTCTGCATCCCTTTCCCCCCTCCCTATGACTCACAGGGCTACGTAATTTTAAACAAAGGGGGCGAGGGGTTGTTCTAAGATTACCTTTTGCTTTTTCTAGGTCTGTTACATGGAACCGATTAATTTTTTTCATGTGAAGGGAATTTTTATTTTAAGCTTGTGCTAATAAAAAGCAGAGGAAGGGATGGAAAGTTGTTCCTTTTTCTGATTTGTTTACCAAGTCTCCAATTCCAGGAAAAAAGGGGCAAATGTTACTATACTCAGGTAGGTCAATTTCAGGATGAGATTTAATAAATTTACAATTCCCGTCTTTTATTTTAGTAAAACCATTAAAGGAAAAATATGAATATAAAGACCAGGGTCCCTGCCCGTCCCCCATCAAACTGAAAAAAGGCAGGAGGATAAGGCAAGGAAAACCAGGTTAATCCCACAAAGTATACCCCCAGACGTGCCCCCAGTCCCCCTTTCCCCCCCTGAGATTGAATCCTGCGGGAGGGCCTCTCTCCCTGTCTTCCAAAGGGATGATCTTTCAACCTGGACGCGTAAGAAAGGAATCAATACAGGCTGGCATGCCCTTTTAAAAAAATTTAAATAAAATTAAGTATTACTAACAGGGCTAGCTAAAATCATGCCCCTTTTTAAATAAAATTATTGCCAAAGCTGCTTGGTTTTAAAGATCCAAAAAAAAACCAACAAACAACAACCCTTTTAAAAGGGTTTTAACACCAAAAGGCAAAAAATTTTCATTGGCTTGGTTTTTGTCCTGCTTTTCTTTTTCTTTGTTAGTTTTTGTTTAAAAAAAGATGTGGGGAAAAGGTATTTATTTTTTCCTGCTTTACCATTGCTCAACAAGGGGTTGTTCACACGGATTTCACCTGTTACGGCCAAAAAAAAACGTGATATTTTCTATTTGCAGTTTGACTAATTACTAAGGAGTACAGAGGACAGGAGTACAATGACAGCTCCTAGGTTTGAACACTTGTTTAGCAGTGAGTGTGTGTGATTACTTAGCAGGGAAGAGACTGACTGTAGCTGCCCGAGTATGTGCGACCAGGACTGAAGAGCGCTCGCTACTGCTCGTAGCTGTTCACTATGGATCACTAAGGTAGCAGATAAAACAAAAATGCTACAGAATTTTTGAGAATGATGAAATGTTTATTATTTAATTCACAAGCTTCCAACGTCAATTTTACTTTGTAGTAAAACCCATTTAAAGTGAACAAAATACTGACCGGACTCCATAAGAGACCAGAGGAGTCTTGCTTGTCCTGCCAAGTGCCCACATACAATGCTTGACAGCATAAGGCTATGTCTACTGGTTTACAGTCAGATCTGACTGTAAATCATGCCCATAGATCTCAATAGAAAATCTGAGCTGTAGCCTACACAGCTCAGATTTCAAATCCGATCAAAAAAACAAAAAAAAAAAAAAAAAACAAAAACCAACTTAAAACATGTTCTATAAACCGCCCAAAAACGCAAAATCCGTGCAAAAAAATTAAATACCGATTGGAAAACACTGGTCGGATTCTATAACAGAATCCGATAGTACTTTACTTTTGTCGTGTAGATGTAGCTTTAGTGTGTATACAGACCTGTAAATCAATGTATGTGGGCAGGATCAGCAGTAGTTTCAGTTGCACAGATTTTCTCTGCTTTGTACTCAGAAATCCTGCTCCAAATCATATAAGGGCTTGTTCACACGGAGTATACACTCTGTGTTACAAGCGCTTTAGGGATCCGTCTTGGGGTCCGCTCTGTCGGTCCCCAGACAGATCTAAACAATTAGCAGTGAGGTTATCACTGCTCGCTGTGCTGAACACTGAGCGGCATTCACATGAGGGATCACTGCTGCGTGTTTTTAATAGCGCAGCTCGCTCCGTCTTGAAAAGAATTGCATGTCAATTCTTTTCAAGACGGAGCGGAGCTGCGCTACTGAAACACGCAGCGGCGATCCCTCATGTGAATGCCGCTCCGTGTTCAGCACAGCGAGCAGTGATAACCTCACTGCTAATTGTTTAGAAACTGTCTGGGACCGACAGAGCGGACCCCAAGACGGATCCCTAAAGCGCTTGTAACACAGAGTGTATACTCCGTGTGAACAAGCCCTAACCCTACATATCACAGAGCTCAGCTTCTCTCCCTCTATCATATCCTGATCCCTGATGGGGCAGCATCAAAACAAACAAACAAAAACCTCAGCCCGTCTAGTCACTGCATAAACATCACTAGAGACCCATCTCTACTCAGTGGTCTGGACCTAATGCCTAGCACCCACCAGAGCTGTACTCTCCCCGTACAGTATGGTACAGGCTTTCCTCAAGCCTCTGGAGGCCAGAGCTATCTCCTCAGCTCCGCTGCTCCAACTTCCAGATAGCAACCATGCCCCCTGATCACCTGCATTATCAGGCTTTTTATAGCCTGTCCTGGAACACAGGGAGTAGGCACCCACCCAGCACTTTGCCTACTTCTGTTAAGAGCCGTCCCGGAATGGCTGGAACAGCCACACTAACTATGAACGGCTGCCAACCGCTGACTGTGGCTGACAACATACCTGAATGGCTCCTACCCCACCAAGGCCAGGTAACCTTGGCGACATTCAGCCTGCAGGTATCCTGCTGGACTCCGCCTAGTGGCAGAAGCATGCAACCGCCTGAGGTTGTTCTGCCACTAATTATAAAAAAAAACAGACCAGGGCAAAGACACCCCCACACCCACCACACACCCCCCCACACCCACACACACCCCCCCCACACACACACACACCCCCCCGACACCCCCACACCCCCCCCCCCGACACCGACACACACACCCCCCCCCCCGACACCGACACACACACACACCCCCGACACCGACACACCCCCCCGACACCCACACCCCCGACACACACCCCCGACACCCGGACACACACCCCCCGACACCGACACACACCCCCGACACACACACACCCCCCCCGACACCGACACACCCCCCCCCCGACACCGGGCACACCCCCCCCCCGACACACACACCCACCCCCACCACACACCCCCACCCCCACACACACACACACCCCCCCACACACACACACACACCGATACACACACACACACACCGATACACACACACACACACACACACACACACCGATACACACACACACACCGATACACACACACACACACACCCCGATACACACACACACACACCGATACACACACACACACCGATACACACACACACACACACACACACACACACCGATACACACACACACACCGCACGACACAAAACCACACCGACACCGACACACACACACCGACACCGACACACACACACCGACACCGACACACACACACCGACACCGACACACACACACCGACACACACACCACACACACCAAACCACACACACACACACACCGACACACACACACCCCACACGACACACACCGCCCACACACCGACAACACACACACACACACCACTGTTAAAGAAAGTGCTTGCTGCTCGTCCGCTCTCCCCTGGTCTTCTGTTGTCTCCCCCATTGGCTTGATATGTGACTATTCATAACACCACAATTCGGAAGTGAATGGTCCAAACGGTGATGTTAGGAAAAGACAAGTCACCACTGCAGCCAATCAGCGGTTGCAGAGTATCCGAGCCGACTGCTGGGACCAGGAAGACGACAGAAGACTAGGGTAAAACAGCGTAAAGGCAGCGCTGGACCTGGATAACCCTTTGTTGCATCTTGCTGCAACATCCTTTATCTCTAGACTGACCGGAGGGGGGGAGAATCTAAGGGAAATATTAAAGTGAAAATTAGAAGACATCCTAATATTCCATTCCTGTCCCCTTCAGAGAATGGCATTTATAAAGCCCATCATCTAGGAAGTTGAAACTAAAAAGGGGCCTATTTAAATTATGTTTTGCACACTTAAAGGGGTTTTCCAAGAATTGTAAAAAAAATAAATAAATAAAATAAAATAAAAAAAACCTCCCTATCCCCCTCCACTCTGCTAAAATAGAAAATTAACACATACTTAAGTCTCCCATTTCCACCATTCCAGTGCTGCCAGAGCGCCAATGTTCTCCTTCAACTCTCACGGATGACATCAAGTTTATGGATCACATAGTGCTGCAGTCAAATCACTGACCTCTGCGGTCACATGCTGTACATGCGATTGGTTGTTGCATCATGTGATCAGTGAGGGACCAGTGGGAACACTTTTAAAGGGGTTTTGCCACGATGTGATGTTGACGTGGGATCCTCCAAAATGGGTATTTAATCACTTTTCTAAATCTATGTGATTAAAACAAATTGAAAACCGGGAGAGAGTAGAGGCTGCCTTACCTGCCCTTTATTTAAATTAAAAGCTTCAATTAGATACGCCTGACAAGAGCTGCTGGCCGGGCTTACGCAGAGAAAGCTTTATCTGATGAGACTGAGCTGCAGAACTTTCAAGGCACGGGTAGAAATATGTTTGTTTTTGTATACAGAATCCACTAGTTGTAGTGTGATTATCTGAGTAAATCCCTGCTTTATCCGATGACAGAGAACATGAAGAAGCTTTCAAGCTGCTGTGGAGAAAGCTGTTGTGTTTTGTATACAGAATCCACTAGTTGTAGTTTGATTATTTGAGGAAGGGAATATCTCTCCTTAAGGAGAGCACCGAACGAACGGCTTGTAAAGTTTTTGTATTGACTTTCCGCACTCTACTTAGTTTCTGCCTAGCACCCGGAATTAGGGGAAAGGGGCTGAGAAGCCCACAGCACCCTCTGTTGGTTGAAACAAATCCTCAATTTGCTTTTGACCCACCGAGTCTTGAGAAAGCAAAAAGGATTTTTTAGCCAAGCCAGTATCTCTCATCTACAGACAACGCTGTTTCGGGATTTTTTGTCCCTCTTCAGTGCAGAGTTCGTTCGGTGCTCTCCTTAAGGAGAGATCTTCCCTTCCTGAGCTACCCGATGCCTCCCACACAGCCAGCCAGTATCTTCTCTACTATGCACTGAAGAGGGACAAAAATTCCGAAACAGCGTTGTCTGTAGATGAGAGATACTGGCTTGGCTAAAAAATCCTTTTTCCTTTCTCAAGACTCGGTGGGTCAAAAGCAAATTGAGGATTTGTTACAACCAACAGAGGGCGCTGTGGGCTTCTCAGCCCCTTTCCCATAATGCCTTTTGATTATTTGAGTGAGCATTTCACACGATCCCTTATGCAGCTCTGTTCTCTGGCTGTTTCTCTCTCTCAGCTCCGTGGCTTGTTTACATTTGCTTCTTAGCAGATAAGGCACGTCCTATTAAAGGGGTTTTCTGTTCATCTAATTTTAGATTGCACATCTTTAATAAAAGCAGTTTTATCTTACCAAGGGACATCTATATTGGTTTACGTATTCTATGCTAAGGGGGTACCTGGGATTGTATCTTGAGGGACACACACATCATAATATATTTGCAGGTATTTTTGTTTATTCCCATTGTTTTCAGCAGGAATATGCAGATTCAAAATCCAGGATGTCGAAAAGGTGAAGTGTGGGAAATGTGTCAGAAGCCAGAAAACAGATTAGCACCATTCAATTCTTTGGATTGCTGCCAAATATCACATGGCGTATTTATCTGCGACTTTCTCAATCATCTTCACTAGAAATTTCCTGCAAATTCTCTTTAACAGCCTGTAACTTCTTCACATAGCTATTTGTCATACTGCTTTTGCCATAGACCTCACAGCACTTTGCTCCTCTCCCTGTCAGCCATCTATGCCCTCCACCCCCAAGTGTTAGAGAAAGCAATAGTAAGGACTTGAAGGTTGTATAAGCAGATCAGAGTGTTATACAAATAACTATGGTAGACCATACACAAACTGTTCTGAATTAGAGCATCGATGGGGAAGAAGGCACATAAAAAGTAGTCTGCTGGATGAAGAGGAATCGCACAGGCTGTGTATCAGTGTAGTTGAAGAACTCCCACTGCACACAATCCTCAGCATCAGTGTCTGTCCGCTCATGAATTGTACAAGAGGAAAGCACAGGAACATACAAAAATGAAGCAGTGATGCAGCAGCCTTGTGGATACAAGGGGTCATTTATTTAATGCTTTGAGCCAGTTTTTGTGTCTCATGCCATATTTTGAAATAGAAGGAATAACGTAGTGAGAACAAGGACTTCAGTGGCCTGATATCTGGTGGAGGAGAAATGGAGGATCGGACGTCATCGGTATCTGCAGAACGGGAGAGGATCCTACAGACACAAGTGTACCAGGTCCTCCATTTCTCCTCCACCAGATGTGAACCAATGAAGGCACTGTCCTCACCAAAACATTTTCTAATCTGGATTTTCTCTATAATATACTTCACGACACCTGTAAAATTGGGGAGCTATTGTATATTCTACTTCTGTGCAATAAATATTGGACACTACATTTGAAACGCATAACAGGAGTGCCGTGGTTTTTGGTTCCTCATTGATTCAAGGCTCTCCATATCCGTCCTCAGAGCACCCAACACCTCTACAGGTGTGCACCACCATTGTGTCTTTTACTGTATATTACAATCTGAAATGAACGGACAGCTAAAGATGGACCACATGTGTGAAGAAGGGTGTGTCTCACGAGATTTGATGCATCTTTCCGTTATGAAATGCAAATCTTAAAGGGGTTTTGCCATGAAGTAAAATTGACGTGTGAAGCTTGCAAATTAAATAATAAACATTTTCACCATTCAGCCTTATTAAAAATTCTGTACCATTTTTGTTTTAGCTGCCCTTTCAGTGAGCCATTGTTTACAGCTCGTCTCCAGGGGATATGACCAGGGCTGAGAGCTACTCTGTCCTGGTCGCACATGCCCAGACATAACCTCTCCTCTCAGACAGCTCCTGAGTGTTCAAACCCCAGGTGCTGTCATTCTACTCCCATCCTCTGTCCTCCTTATTAATTAGTGAAACCGTGCAAATAAATTAAAAAAGGAACCTCAATGAGGTCTGTGTATTGATAAAGAAAAAAAAAAAATCCATGGGTTTGGTTCCTGCAGGGAATTGAACCTAGGACCCTTGTGTCGGGAGGTAAAAAGCAATACCTTTAGGCTACAGTGTAGCTACTTGTACCTCTAAATAAACAGACCTTTCTTTGACTAGAGAGAGGAAAGGCCTGGTGATGTCATCCTGCTGGGTCACATGATATATAATTCAAACAAATCACACACGCCCCCTTCTGAGCACACAGAGCTGAAGAGCTGGATGCAGGAGGTAAGAAATGAGATCATGGCAAAACCCCTTTAATTAATCTGCCCCAGAGACCTCATTTCTACTATGTCTTACTGACAAAGACATAGTAGATTTGAAAAGTTTGATACAAGGAACAGCTGCAAACTGAATATCAGGGGGGTCTGAAAGCTAGGAAACAAAAGATTGTAGCCTAAAACTTCATGGCTATCTTGAGTTTAAAAAAAAGAACCACTAACTTATGTAGAAAAAAAAAAGTATCCATGTCATTAGGGTCTATTGCCTATTAATGACCTGTGACCTGAGGGCTTTCTTGTCCTAGTTGTTAAAGCGGGAGTGTTGATGCCAATCACAGCCATCATAACGCTTTTGATTGAATGAGGATAACTGGTGTGCATGTGCAATCTTCCTGACCTAATTGTACACCACAGAGCCTCTATTTGTTTTTTGGAAAGGGACAAAGTTTGATGAACTTCAAAAGCAGAGTTTAGCTAGATGAGACATGCAGTTTGTAGGAATGAAGGAGGAGGAGGAGGAGAAGGTATGGGAAGGACTCCAAGTCCTGCCCCGCAAGTCTGCTTGTCAATTAGTGTTGGCTTTTTCTGCCTGGGAAGAAAAGACTACTCTTGTGGAGTGTACTGTGAGCATCTCAGGAGGAGAGTTCAACAAAACGTCACATGCAAGACAAACTGCCTGTTTGATTCGCTTGAGCACTATTTCGCCCTCTTACCCTATAATAATAGCCGTTTTTTCACTAAGTTTTCCAGTCTTAAAATGCAGATGATGAAAATATGCCGTTCGCGTTTTCAGAAGTCTCAGAAAAAGTCCAATACAAGATGTCCAGAAGTATATAGACACCACACAATATGCACTTTGACAAGTGTTCTTCTGGCCTAACCAAACCCATATTCGTCCATTAGACTGCCATATAGTAAAGAGCCATTGTTGTTCATTATTTACTTTAAGGCTATGTCTACACTGTAAAGATGTCCCATGGACTTCTATAGTAAAAATGTTCTGTGGTCTCCACAGAACTTTTTTTCTGCTTGTTTTATTTGCTGGTTGTCTTTGGAGACATGTTACAAAAAACAGCCGAGCAGGGCAGAAAATTTACTATTGGAGTCCATGTAAAGCGCCGGACGTCTTTTGGCATGCATTTTGGCACTTTTATTTAGCATAAGTCCATAGAAATATGATTTGCGTATCTGCAAAAAACATGGGTACAGATGCGCGTAATAACGCAAAACGTGCCAAAAACATGTTTTTTTTCAGCAGATTTTGACAGGCAGTGGAAAAGAAAAACTCTGTTTTATGAACGTATTTAGGATTTGGTTTTCAGGTCGTTTTGTCCACTGCTGTGTAAACCTAGCCTAAAGCACCATTATTTCCAGGATGCTGTATATCTGATAAAGGTGCTTGAGTACAAGCAACAAAGGGGAAAAAGGGAGACAGCCTCCCTGTTAGGCTATTTTCCCAGGTTATTTTGGGGCGTTTTGCCACGTATTTGAGACATATGTGCTCTAAACGAGGAAATGCCCCAATATTCGGTAAAACACAGTTTTAGGCTTTTATGCCTTTAAGATCTAGCCCTTTGGACAAAAGGGCTTCTTTTATTTTTATTGGTATTATTTTTTAAAAAAGTATTTCATATTTTTGTGTTTTTTTGGGGATTGGAGTTGTTAGGGTATTTACATGGGAAAATCAGCTAATAGAGGAGATGGCCTTAATTAGGTAATCCATAGCTTCAGAGAACTAGGGTTTTGCCCCTTTTCCCCCCGCGTATCAATACGATGTATTGTTCGGGGGGGGGGATAATTGACATTCATTATTCGGGGTTTGGACGCGCCAGAGTAAGGGCTATTTTTCACAGGGTTAAAATTGGACGTATTTCAGCCCGAAATTTTCGCGGCTACTGCGCGAATTTACGGGTGGAATACGCCCCGCATTAGGGTAATCCACAGTTCTCAGAGAACTATGGATTAGTCTCCTTCCTGCCGGCAATAGCCGCGGGGGGAGAAAAGTGACATGTAAATTTTCCAGGGCGTAATGGCCACTGGAAATGATGTTATGGGCCGGGAGGTGGGCCCCCTGCTCCCCCCAATGGCGTATTGCGGCGCGTAATTACCCCCCGCAATTACCCCGTGTGGGGGGGGAGGGGGGGGCCGGCCCATAGACATTCATTACCCGTGGAGTATACGCCGTGGTAATAACATGTTACTTAAATGTTACTTATCTCCCTCCGGGGATTCGCCCAGCAGGGGGAGGAGACGTAATCCATTTCCTATGAGAATGTGGATTAGTAATGATGGGGGGTATTCCAGCCTAATTTGCGCATCCGGGTGTAATTCGGACTAAAAAAGCCCAATTTTAAGTCGTGGAAATAGCCTTAGCGTCAGACAAGAGGAAGCAGGAAAAAGGTTGTTAGGAAAGAATTATACAAATTTAAAAATAAAAGTCTGTGGGGGCCCGTTGCCGTTAAATGCAAAAAAATTAAAGAAGGCACTCAGATTCATATGAAATAAAAAAAAAATTTTATTTTTAAACATTTGAAGTACAACATACAAATTTTGATCCGGGGGAAGAAAATTTTTTTAAAATTGAATTTGTATGAAAATTTTTATGCTGTATTAAAAAGTTGTAAAAATAAAGTGGGGTTTTTTTTGTTTTTTTTTTGCATATTGAAATCTGACTGCCATTATATGAGGGGAGGTATCTGGAGATTAAAGCAGAAACAAACGGGGGAGGGGTGACAAGTTATTAAGATCTTGTTTGGGAGAGGTTTGAACAAAAATTTTGGGGGGCGAGGGTAAGCCCGCGAAGGATTTGGAGAGGATAAAGATAGAAAAAGGGGGATTACTACAGCAGGTGGCAAGTTTTAAGGAATTCGGTTTGATATAGGAAGTAACAGAGAACAATGTTGCAGTAGTGTAGGTGGGAAATAAGGGCATGAACCAGCATTTTTGTAGAGACAAAATAAAAAGATTTGAGAAAGGTTTTCAAGGTGAAGGCAGCAAGTGGTGCTAAGGGCTTGGGTGCGCAGTGTAAAGAACCAGGTGTGGTCAAAGGTTACACAAAGACAGCTGACTTAGGACTGGCAAAAATGAGGTGCCGCTGACCTTGATATATATTGCCAAGGGGTTGAGTAAGATGGAGGGAAAATGACTAACTTAGGGGCCGTTTACACGGTTGTCCGGTTTTGCCGCCGTCCCCACGGCCACGGGAGGGGGGAGGGGGGAGGCGGCTTTTCTCGCGAGAGCGGAGAAAGCCTCCCCCGTCCCCATTGAGATTTCACATTTTCCGTCGGAAACCGGACGGAAGATTGTGCATGTTCAATGTTTTGTCACCGGACCGCCTGCGTCAAAACCGGCCAAAAACCCGTGCAGTGGGGACATGCCCTTAGCCTTGTCTATGTGGAGTTTTAAAAAGGGGGGAATTGAAAGAGGGATTTCCACACTGACATCTTGAAAAGCAGGGAGTTAACATTCAGACCCGAGATGTAAATTGGAGTGTCATCAGCGCAGAAGTGGTACTGGAAGTCATGGGATTTGTCCCAAGCCAAGAGTACAGATGTAGGTCCTAAGACTGACCCTTAAGAAAAACCAGAAGATAAAGTAACATAAAGCTAAAGTTCAATGGCAGGTATTTTAAAAAGAGATTCCCGGAAAGGGACAAGTCTGTGATGCCGGGGGATGAGAGAATGTTGTAGTAGCAGGGAGTGTCCAGCTGTGTTAAAGACAGGACAGCTCTAGTTGGATGAGCACAGAGTAGGTCATTAGTGGCTTCAGTAAGGGCAGTTTCAGTAGAGTGGTTGGGTCGGAAGCCAGATTCCAGCAAGTTGAGAAGCAAATTGTATGATAGATGGGAGGACAGTTCAACACGTGTTGTATGAGGAATTTTGAGGGAGTATCAATATAGGGCAACATTTTGCTAAAGAGCACTGGTCAGAGAATGGCTCCTTAGAAGGGTTGTCCAGTTTAGATTTTTTATTCCCCATTATAGAGTTAAGCAAGTTTTCCAGCAAAAAAAATGTGCTGAAAAACCCGCCCAGGCTTATTGGACCCACTTTTGGCGCTTGGGGCCCGGGAGGGAAAATTTACTATATGCGACCCCGGGGGGGCCCATACGCGAACCGATCAGCCCACAGCATTAGGGGCTGCGTGACCCGCGCCTGTGGCGACCTCTTCCTGTATGCAATCCCCTTGGAACGCAAAAGTGAAAAATACCCCTGCGGGCAGAGAGTGAGCGTCCTGCCGCATGGATCCCGGATGGGCGCAAATTGCCCACCCGGCCCATGGGGCATTAAAACCCCCTAAACGGAACATTAAACTGCCCATACCTCCTATGGGGGAAATTAACTCTTAGGAAAATTAAACTGCCAAAACCTGGGGCCTGGGGAACATTAAACTGCCTATACCGGCCCTTTAAAGGGGAAAATCCCTGCCTAAGCCCACTTGAGGGATCTAAATGCCCAAACCCCTATACGGGACATTTTAAATGCCCCATACCCGTATAGGGGGGCATTACCCCGCCTGTGGGGGAATTAAGCTGCCATATTGCCCATGGGGGAATATACCTGCTTACGGGAAAATTAAACTGCCCAAAAGGCCTAAGGGGGGAAAATCCCCGCCTATAGCCCATATGAGGGATATAAAAATGCCCATACCCGCCTATGGGGGACTATACCACCTATGGGGGACATTAAATCCCATACCCGATATGTATTTTTTTTGGTATCCCTTTTATTTTTGAATTTTCCAGTAGCCCCGATTTTCCCCCTAGGCAATCGAGTCGACAAGTTTTCCCCCTTTTTTGTGGGAAAAGTGTACCGGTTTTTTTTTGGGTCAGCTTATACTGGATTATATATGGTATTATCATAATCATCATTGACTGGTGTCTATTTAAAATAAAAAAATAATTAAGTTATACTCACCCCAGATCCAGCGCTGCACCGTCCTAGCTCTCCAGTCTTCTGTTTATGCCATGCTTATTCCAAATGGGATGTCCCCTCCTAGCGGGTAAATCCCACAGCACCAAGTACCACCCCAATACATATTTAAAAGGGTTTTGAAGGGTGTGTCAGGAGTTTTGCGCTCCAAACGGTGAAACCCGCCCCCGGCATACGGAAACCCAATTTCTCATAGAGAATAGGGATTCGTCTCCCCTCCCGCCGGCAATAGGGGGCGGGGAAATGACATGTTATTATCCGGGGGGATAATGGAGTTTTTACCGGGCGCCCCCCCCCCCCCCCCCCCCCCCCCCCGTCCCCCCGGGTTTGTAATTGCAACGAAATCGCCCCCAATTACGCCGGCAATAAGGTTGAACCAAACCCTAAGGGACGTATTGGAGAATAAGGCGAAATGTATGGGGGAAGTTTATGGAGCCTTGTATGTCATGGTTAGTAACTTGAACCAAATTCGCTGGGCAATGGGTAGCCAGTGAGAGGACTGACAAAGGGAAAAGGCAGAGGATTAGCAAGTAGAGAGGATCAGCCCGGCAGCAGTAGTCCTATTGTGCAGAAATGGGTGCACACCTAAGGTTGAAAAGTGTGTTTGTATGTAGTAAAGACTTCTGATTAGTGGTTTATTTTCTAATGCTGCTCTACAAATTAAGGCCCGTTCAAGGTTTATTCTGCCCCGTATTGGCGCCCTATGCGGCCGGGTTTGCGCTTCAGTAGGCGCCAATCCCCGGAGCAATTACGGTAATCCACTGCATTTATTGGGGAAAAAGTGGAATCAGTCGCTCCTCCCCCCTCGGTGAAACCGGGGCGGGGGGGAAAGTGACATGCACATTATTTCGGCGCGGACGCGCCGAAACAATGCTTTGTCTATGGGGCCGGGAGGGGGCCCCCTCGCCGCGCTCCGGCCCCGGCCCTTTTCCGGGGTTTTGTGCGCTCAATAGGCCACAAATCCCGGGAATAAGCCTGGAAAGGCCCAAAAAGGGTAAGCTTCAGTTACGGCTGATTGACCCTCCCACTTGTGAAAAAAAATGACATCTGGGAACCCTTGGATTCTAAAAATTTTTACTCTAATCCCTTTCCCACATCGTTTCAATGGATTGTTTTTTCCCCCTTAATGTTTTATTGAAACATGTTATCAATGTAACGCATACTGCTGAGTGGTGTAATGGTTTTCGATGTATTGCAATCTGTTTTCTCTTTATTGCAAGTTGCTGTCTTGCAAGTTATTTTGCATGTATTTCTGCTCATGTCTACATCAAATACAGCATGTTTAAAAAAAAAAAAAAAAAAAAGTAAGCTTCAGTTTCTTCATCAGAATGGTGTGCCAAGGTTGCCTATGGATTTAGAGGGTTCTATTGTAATTTAGTCACTTCACCTCTACAAAAGCACTTCATTTTTTCAATTACTAACTATAGTATATTTTATCAAAAGGGTCAAGCACAGTATGTTTGACACTGTCTTTTTTTTTTTTTTTTTTAAATCTGCAGATGAGATGACAAAACCTTTTTTTTCCCCTTAATACACACAGTAGAAATAAATGCCTTTAAAAGCACAGCTGAACAAAAGGCGGTCACTGTGACTCTGGTGCTGACGACTAGGATTCTCTTTCTACGGATCATGCATTCAGTGGCCAGGTTCTTCTACCTGATGCTGAACACATGAAGCTGGATGCGGTGACTGGCATCTCTCCATACAAAAGAGGTTAAAGCTTTTCTTGCTGATATCAACTGTATGCTCCTCTAGTACAGGCCTTTGTGAGTGGCTCAACGTTTTGAACCACTGACATACTGAAATACTGAATGGATCGAAATGTTCAGATATGCAAAAGGGGTTGGTGGATCCAGCACTCGCAGCAAAATAGAGGAGGAAAAAATTCCTTACATTTTAAATATTTATTCGTTTAATTTAAAATAATAAAAAAAAAATTTATCCACTGTTTTGGAATCCCCGATGCCAGAATTTTGGAAAGCCATTATGTATTGGGTCCCCCACACGCAATTTCATTTTCCCCTTGAAAATTTTAGGGGCCCTCTTTGGGGAAGTCCCGGAGTCAAGCCCCCCCATGCCAAACACATAAAAATTATTTTTATATCAGCGGCGGCATGAAAAATAAATTTAAAAGTGGATGGGCCCACTTGCCTTTTTTAGCCCCTTTTTAGAGAAATTAACCTTCTTTTAGAATGGATTTGTAGAATCATCCCCCAGGCGCCAACGCCGGGAGAAAATACCCAAATGACTTTTCCTTATACAAAAAAATCACTGCTACATTTAAATCTGCCTCCCACAGCCAAACAGGCTATTTTAACTTCTATCCCCCCTGTCCCCCAACCCCGAAATCATTTAAAAATTCAACCTTTTTCTCCTCCACCCGACCCCCTCCCCCTCCCCCCTTTCAGAGCAACTTTGCCATTCATTCCTTCAGAAGATCAACCATAAGGGAAAGCTCAGCCCCCATCCCCCCACCTCCCCTTTCCCCTTTAAAATGCTCTTCCCCCCCTTAAAATTGCTTCCCCCCCGGTCACTATGACAAGCTCCTCTTTCGTCCCAAAACCAACCTACACCTGTAGTCTTGATCCACTGCCATCCCCCCCATCCCCGCCTCCCCTCTCTTCAACTTCACTAAACCCCTGCATTTCCCTTCCGCCTTTAAAAATGTATACACTCCAATCTTAAAAAAAAACCCCTTGACCCCTCCTTCTGTCCAATACACCCCTTCACTGCTCCCTTTTGCTTCCAAAACCCCAGCAGAGTCTATCTTCAGTGTTCCCCCTCTCCTCCAACTCTTTTTCACCCACTACAAATTGGTTTTCCCACCCCCCCCCTCTA